>CACRXK020008015.1:0-21581 GCA_902702795.2 Paramuricea clavata
ATTAGTGCTTGGCATTTCACACTTACCAATGACCACCCCCAAAGGTACCATCTCTGAACCATATAAGCACCTCAGAATAGCCAAAGCTTTTATGATTTGGTAGATAGCAGTATGGCGAAAACGTCGTTTCTGGGTGTGGTCAGTTTCGGACGTTTCGCCCCGGTTTGGGATTCGGGCAGCGTTACCATGTTGACCGTCATGGTCAACTTACCCTAAAACAGTAGAGATTATCTGTCCTAAATGAAGTGCATACAAACTCATATACAGGTCCTAGACTAATACGCTTTGAGGCTGTCAATTTCCCGTTTGTAATATAAAATGACTGAAAATTAGAAATTTCGCAAGGCTATATTATCCGCATTTTACAACATTTCGCAACAAAATTTTGGAATATTACTAATTTTGTAATGCTCTTTCAAGCTGTAATGAAATTTTTGTCTAGACTTGTTGAGATCAAAATTTAGTCTATTACGCAAATGGTCAATTGCCAAACAGTGATTTTTGCATATTTAATGAACCAAAGTTAACTCTTTCTCGTAGCGCGTGAATTTATTTGCCCAAAATAAATTATACATTTCTGAAAAGAGCAGTTTTCCAATAGTGCTTGTGAAAAATCTCATAAGATTTGAAAGGATGGCAAATGGAGAAACCTGTCACTTTTTACACGCAATGACAAACAATAAAGATCAGTACCCGTCGCTCTTTATTGTGCACAAATGTGTTCAGTTTTTCAATTATCATAAAACCACTTTTAATAAACGAGGGAGTGATGTATCTTTAGCAGAAAGTGTAATAAGGCTTCATCGACAACAAATAGACTTTTTCTTGATGATTTTGTAGGTAATAATTTTGTGCCAGTAGAGAATTGCTGTGAATGCTTACGAACAGGACTTGCTCTCTCTGGAGTGACGACTTCAGACACCTTCTCTTCCAGGTCTTCCCTGTATAGCTCGAAACTTTGACATTAGTACATCACGGTTGGCCGCTGTCAAAATTAATTTGTACTTATCAAATTATCCATGTGATTTAGTAGCTTTCTTGGCCAAGGACTGCAAACTACTTGTGACAATGATGGAGACTGCTCTAACACTATTCCCACATACTTCAATTTTCTTTAGCCGACATCCACAAATCGATGAGTATTTCGTTTTGAAATTTCCAAACGTAAAGCAATTTATATTATTTCATTTTGACAAATAAATTTGCAAACGTAAACAATCTGTGTGATTTCCCAATTTTGACATCAGTTGAAAGTGGGCGTAGTCCGCAGACTAAGTGGGCGGGAATGGCAAAACAGTAGATCTCGTGCAGGATGTCCATTTCTCTGAGAACCGCTACGAGTGCTACGCATTGACAGGCAAGCGGCAAAGTTAAAAGTGAACTGCCAAGCATGCAACATTTTATATCCGTTTTCGAGCCTTCTGGGCATCTGTTATTCAATTTTTTTCTCGATGGAGCATTCTCCCGAACTGTCATTGACTTGCAAGGATTTTTCCCAGCAGCAAGGAAATATTGCTCCTTGCAAGGAATTGAGTTTTACAAGGAGATGGCGAGGAAAAATACAAAAATTAAAGGAAATTGCATGCGCAAGGATTTATGTAATTACTTTTACCAATTACAAGTCTAAAACCACTTGAACTTATAAATAGTATAGCCAAACAAAAGAAGGACAGAAGAATCTGAGAATGCCATTTCCGGCGATCTAGAGATTATAAATTTCAAAATTTGTCGTTCAGCCCTACGCCCCTGGATGAACATAAACATATAGGTGGAGCTGATACTTTCATGGAGGGATCCGAACTCTTGATAGCTTGCCCAAATTTTCAGGCAATGTAATGACCTTATGACCTAGCTTATGCCATCGACCATACTCGATTTCTCGTTGGGTCTATATGGTACATTTGCCTCAAATAAATTTGCCTGAATTTTCTTCATTTTCCAACTATTTGGAAGGAAATTTTGTGTGAAAAAAGAATGTTTGAATGAGCGGTTGTGAATCGGCGGTGCGGGACCCGAAACCCCGTATGTGTATTTAGCCCCATTCAGTCCATTAAGCTGAATGTAAGCATTTATTTGTATACATAAATAAAACTTATTTACATTTATCCAATTTAGAATTAAATATATTAAGTATAGGTATTACCTGCCTGTACTAACCATATAGGCTAGATATCAGGCAGATAATTTTACTAAACTAATTAATTAAATGCTTTGTCGGCCGGACAAACACACACAACACACAAAACACAACTATACAGATAACAGAAAAAAAAACAAGCAATTGCATGTACGATTAAAAAATTCTTTTGCTTAATTTTAATTGACTAAAATGATGACTTAATTCATATGAGTCTATGAAACGCAATTCGATATATTATTTCGAAAAAACACCTGCTACTTGGAATTACTCATTATATTTAAAACTCCGCATTTAGGAAAGGAACACGTAATTAAAAAGATCACGTAGGTTGATCACTACACCCTCAGTACGATTGCTAGGAACTGAACACTAGGGATTACTGTTGTTTTACTACCTCTATTCACAGGAATAAAAGATGATGTCAATCAAAGCTTTTGTTGCTAGTAGTATGAACCATCAGGTCCATCAGCCAATGTCATCAGTCAGCTCTCATTGAATTTTTAGTTGTTTATGGAGTCTTCTGTCGATATTGTGAGCTTTGAATATAATTAGTTTTTGGTGCAAATAAACATATTAAATTCATTGTAGTTTGCATATTCGAGCGCGTAATTCGCTACCAAAATGTGTAAGTTTCGTATTTTTAGGCTCTATAAATTTTATACTACATTCATGCAACAACACCTCGCCCACATAAGCCACATTTCCCAAACATTGTTTCAACATGAAGTATTCTAATTACGCCAACACGTAACACAGGCTCGCGTTGCTCGCGTCATATTAGCCATGGTAACACGATAATTGTGCATGTTTTCTTAATATTTTGTACAAAACGGCAGATATAAGTGAATGTATTACACTTTTAACCACAGGACTATCGATTTCTAAAACTGTAAAGGAGGTTTGTTATTTTGCTTTCTATGAGCTTTATTATAATGTAAGATTCAATACGAAACGCTTTGTAAAACGTTTTTAAATCTTCATTGAAATTAACAGCTTTTTGCCGACAAACTTTTCAATTTATTACTCGTACTAGTTGAAATAAAATAAATTCGAATCAAACAGGTTGCTCTTGAAGTAATTTGCTCTCCTCTTTGTGATGTTTTATAAACAATTGGAACAAGTTAATTCAAAGAAAGAAAGCTGTAAATGTTCCAGGCTTTTATCGATCAGGCGAAAATTGGACAGCAAAGTCATACATAAACAGTAAAAACAAACCTTTTGCCGATACTTCCAGAATTTTCATACTTATCGTTTCATTAAAATTTGAAAAAGGTGGACAGACGTACGGAATTACGTCACAATAAAGGTAACCAATAGCATTCCCTTATTTGCACAGTAATATTTGTAAAATTTCGACTTTTTCAAATTTTCAAATTTTTGGGTGGATAAAACATAAGCTATTTACCTGTTTAATTCAGCGAGTTTTCTTTTTATTATATTAAATAAATAGATAAGATTTTGCCGTTGTCTGTTAGTTATAGATACACAGAATGACATCATAATGTGGGAAGAACAAAAAAGTGACCCACTTGATTGTTCTTCTCTCATTATGACGTCATACCGTGTATTTATAACTGAACAGACAACAGCAAAATCTTATCTACTTTTTAAATCCAGCCAATGGACCATTTGCATTATAGACTAAATTTTGATCTTGACAAAAATTTCATCACAGCTTGAAAGAACATCACAAAATTAGTAATATTCCAAAGTTTCGTTGCGAAATGTTGTATAATGCGGATAATATAGCCTTGCGAAATTTGCAATTTTCAGTCATTTTGTATTAAAAACGGGAAATTGTTGCCCCAACACCCGATTGGGCTGTCAATTTCCCGTGCGTAATACAAAATGACTGAAAAACGGGAAACTTCGCAAGGCCATATTATCCGCATTTTACAACATTTCGCAACGAAACTTTGGAATATTACTAATTTTGTGATGCTCTTTCAAGCTGTGATGAAATTTTTGTCTAGATCAAAATTTAGTCTATAATGCAAATGGTCCATTAGCATTGACGAACTAGCTGGGCGACGGAAAAAGCTTACACTTTTTAGCTAAAGCTATACGTTTACACGCTGCGATTAATCGTGTACGATTCGTATTCTGGCGTATTAAAATGTGTGCTAGCGCCATAATTCATTGCCGTTTCGTTAAAAAGAAATTTCAAATTTGACCAGCTCACGCGTGTTTACTCAATGACATACGCCAGAAAACGAATCGTACACGATTAATCGCAGCGTGTAAACGTGGCTTAAGACATAGACAACTCATTAATCGAATTTTAGCGCGGCTTAGTCCCATTCCGAGAATTTTGATGGGTCTGAAGCTCACCATTTTAAATTAACTTCATTCATTCAAGACAGTGTTGATAATTTTGTTCAGTTTGCCTTTCAGCCAGCGATCAAGAATCTTTATATTGCTGTCTTATACTTTGATCGTTTTGTGGACTTATCCCCAGGCCCCCCTCCCCCGTCAAATTTTACTTCTGGAAGGCTCGAGCCCCCAACTATTTAGTCGCCCCTATTTCTATTGACTTGGTTAGACAAGTGAATAAAATACGAAAAAGGGTGATAATCACGGGGTTTCGTAAAGTATCTGTACGTTGTAAATATGCACCACATGGCGCGTAAAGTTGATGCAAGAAAGAGACGTGTAATTTCACACACTCAGTTAAGGTGTATATAATGGAAAGCTATAAATAATTAATCGTCAACGAGAGCTTTAATAATAGGAGAATACCTGCAGTATTGTACTGTAAGCAAAAGTTAGTATAACAGTACGTACTTTCTAGTAAATACTTCAGAAGAGTTACAAATCACATTTCTATAAAGCCGGTCTTTCCAGGAGTTTCGTCTGATCTTTACATCTTCCTCAGAATTTGCCATTTCCGGTCTGTAATTTGATAGGAATTCAAAAATTGTATAAAGGTTCATGATTATTGACCAGCGTTATCTCATTTTGGGTCAGGGGGTTCTGGTAATGACAGCTAGTAGCTAAGTAGGATTCTCGGAAATACAATATAGAAGAAATAATCACAAACGAGACATTTTAATCAGCTCATAATCCCCGAGCCAACGGCGCGGAGCGCCGTTCCGGGCGTAAGCCCGGGGCGAGGGTACTAATCCCCCCGGGCTATTTACACCCGGGGGAACGAAAGCATTAGCGAAGTCTAAAGTTCATCAATGATCACGGGCGTGGGTGACCAACGATGGGTGGTCATCCTCACTGATCTCAAAAATATGGCGGACTGTCATAAATAGCGAACACTGATTGGTCAAATTTAAAATTTGCATTATAACGACTGCATGACGACAGCGAAATAGCAAACATTTCTTGATTTGATGATTTCTTGCAAATATATTTCATTTTTGCAAGATTTTGTGAATTTCAAAAGCTTTTTAAGAAAAGAGGCGAAAGAATCGGCTAAAAGAAGGGGGCAGACCGCCGACGTTAACGAAGGTTTTAATATTAATAATTGCTTTAAAAGCCGATCGTATAAATGTTGCGTATATAAAACGAAACAAGGCAGCATATAATTTCGGTGTATTTTTATTGGTTACCCTTTTTTATTATATTAATTTTTTTAAATAAAAAAGAAAGCAAAGTTATTTACATGCGAGAATTTGAAATCATTTTATTTCAAACTCAAAGTTTATCGATAAAGCCAAAATTAAGGCAGTTTAGTTTTATGAGAAACGTTTGAAACGTTTGTGGTTGAACTTTACCTTAAATTGAAGCTTTATTATAATACGTATAGTAAAATACCTAACATATAAATGTTTGGGAAATTGGTAATTTTCATTTAAAGCGATATTTTTAGGGGATTTTTCATTTGTAAATATATTCTTAAAAAGTTATCGTGTTACCATGACAACTACTTTAGATACTTCATGTTCGGAAAATACAATGGTTTTATCAGAAGGCTAGGTGTGGTGAGGCTTTCTGCATGCATGTATTTTCTAGTATTCTTGCACTATTCACCTCTGCTTTCAGCTTCGGCATGTAACACTCACTAACAGTGACCTCAGACTGAATAATTTTGGATAGCCCGCTTACTGAACCTCATCCAATACTACAACTGATTGTTTTTGCAAATAAATCGTTACCAAAAGCAGTGTAGCACTATCTATCTCCTAGGGCGCTTTCCATTAACACGGTCAGAACGGTCAAATTGTTGAGTGGAACACAAAACGGTTGGGCTTCTGGCCAATCTGACCAGAAAATTTAGATAAAATTAGAATGAAGTCCATTTTCATTAAATTAGAACGAGGTCCATTTGGATCTGACCGGTCAGGCCATGAAATGGAACACACCCCTAGTTTTGCAAAATCGATTGTTTAACGGCCGAGCAAGTTACAGGATTTTCATAATAGAAGCATTGTACAAGCGCGTACAGATTCGATATTGTATGCGCGTTTGCTTTATACTGAAAAATAAAATTCTTGCAAGCGTTTTGTCCTGGCACGAATGTATATATAGAGATACAGTGTATATCTAAAGAGATATGTATCAAGTAACTTTCAAGCTAAACTAACCATCCTCAAACACTTGAATCTTCCATGCTTAACGCACAGTACCATACCCTACTGTATGGCCATTATATACCTAGTATACATTTATAACTTGGTAATGTTCTTCATGATCGCAATTCTTGCGCAGCAGGGTCACCCAGAGAGAGGGGAGGGGGACAATTTGCTAAATGGGGCCCCAAATAGGGATAAATATTTATAAATCTCTTATTCTTCCTCATATTTCCTATGGCATAGCAGTATCGGGTCCGGCTGCCAAAGTTCATCTTGATAACATTTTAAAGCTTCAAAAACGTGTTCTTCGGTTAATATATTTTGGGGATTACACATGCCATGCAATTCCTTTCTTTTCTTCTTCCAATATTTTACCTGTTGAGATGCTATACTTTAAATCTCTCTCTATTCTGATGCATGATGTACATAATAACTTGGCACCACCACATATAATCAAATCTCCTTACTTATACTCATGACATACATGACTATATTATACCAGATTTTCTTCAAACGTTAACTTCTATGTGAAACATTCATGTTTAAAATAAACTGAATAATTCTTTTTCCAGAACTGGCCCAAGAATATGGAACAGTATTCCATGGGAAGTACTCCATTAAGAAGACTTTACATAAAGTATTAGTTTCTATATTTATACAAATGAGGAGGATTAATGTTGATATGACAATGTTAACAAACAGATTGAAAAATATAACAATTAGATAAATTCAGCTAAATTCTTCTAAGATAAAATATTATTATTGCATATATTTTGAAACTTATATGTCGTTTTATGTGTTAAACTTATATGTCATTTTTATATTTTGAAATTTATATGTCATCTCTATAACTCGTAGTATAGTCTCCCAGTTGTCTGCCTCGAATAGCTTTCGCTACCTGCGGACAACTGTTAAATTTTTGTATATTTTTGGGTTTTTTTTTATTAAATTACTGTATAAATTACTGTGTATAAATTCATATCGCGGCCGCGTCTGGCTCTTAATAGTGAGCTTAAGCAAGCGATGTTTTTGTCAACACGGACGTCACCCGAAAATTGGCATAACTAATTTTGGCGGCATTTTGCGTCAGAGCGCTTGTGTAAGAAAGCAAATTTAAAAATCTTATGTTTTGTCATATGTGTTGAAGATTACCATAACTGATACAAACACAATTTTGAATCCAGTTCCCCTTGACAGCTGACGTCCGTCTTGCCAAAAAGGTCGCTTGGCTTAATTAATTGAGATTTGAGCTCGCTATTATACAGGGTATATCAATTAGTAGACAATTTTGAAACGGTCTCAATTTCACAAGTCTGTTTATGTCATTAATTTTTTTATAAATATAGATTTTTGGGTATTTATGATGTAGAATGAACAGCAATGTTTCCAGAGCAGGGGGGAGGTATGTCTTTTTTAGCAACATTATAAAAATAGCTTGCGCGCGAAATTTAATTCAGAGTCAATGGGCGAGAAATTTGTTATGAGTGTTTTATTACTTGGTCCAAATATCAGAAAATTTACTCAATTTTACGCCTGTATTCTAAAAGCTCACTCACGCTCACATGCACATAAAGAGTGGAGGTTCAATCTGAGCTTCCCTTGCGTGTAGTTAGTGTCGCACCTATACTCACCCTCAAGCTATTCAAAAGGGTAAGTTTAAATTGAACCTCCACTCTTTCAGTGTGAGTGGGAGCGTGAGTGAGATTTTAGAATACAGGCGTAAGTCATTTTAATAGCTGCTGAAGCTTTCATTATTTAACACCCATGCCTGTCACGCATGCTCAATTCATGCATTTTTGTTACAGACATTAGTAGGCAAATTAGGTGAATGCAAATTAGGTAAATTCGTGAATTAATTAAGCTTGCCTGATGGCCCTGATATAGGCATTGGTGTCAAAAAATCAAAGTTTCAGCAGTTTTTTGACGAACTTAAAATTGAATACTTTTTTTCTGATATTTGAACTATTAACAAAATACATAACCATGAGCTTAAAATGCGTTTTATAGTTTAAACTTTTAAATTTCACGCGCAAGCTATTTGTAATCCTGCTTAAATAGACACCCCTCCTGCTCTGGAAATTTATCTTCGCCGAAAATTTTCTGTTTATTCTACATCATATCTAAGTAACCCAAACAATCTATATTTATCAAAACGTTCATAACATTAACATAAACGGATTTGTGAAATTGAGAGCCGTTTCAAATGTATATACACCCTGTAGAGAGTTTCAGATCTATACGACCCGGGCGGTTCAACATGCAACACGCTTTTGAACTGACAAAGGAAATTTTCATGCAATACAAAAACTGTGAGCAGTTTGTGGTTCCAGGCCTGGGGTTTCTTCGACGACTTTGTTAATTGTGTACACAATGTACTATTATCACGTCTTTCGACACCGTCGATGAGTTTTTCGCGTCGTAGATCGTCAGCTCTCTACGATATTATTTATACATGCAACAGACGTTAATGTATTTCGATGTTGAATTCATGAATAACAATCTACAGTCGAGTAGGCTTAGAGCTTAGCCTTGTTATAAAAGGCATAACCGCTTCAAAATTAATTTTTGACTGGGATGAATCACTGATACAATTATATACTTTTAGTTTTTCTAATTTCATAGCCATAAAGTTTCCCGCTTAGTCGAATAAAGCAAGACACAAAGTATCGACGCTAAGTCTAATATACTAATCTGCCAGCAGCTGCAGAAATCATCAAATGCACTCTTAGCCAAATCAAACGAGCAAAAAGCTGACTTACCTCTTACGGTTTTCTACTTTCGACTTCCTTAATTTGACTGCGATGTTGCAGACTGACTTTCTATTGTAATTTTATGAGTTAATTACAATACAAGTTTATACTCTTTATATATGTTTATCAATAAGCAATTTTACTAAAATTCACTCCACAGCAGTGCAACTGCCAACTGCTATGAAGTGTATAGTATCGCATAATATATTCAAAGAACCTACCAATCGTTTTAATTATAAGATGAAGTGAACAGATGTTCATTTAAATTCATCCAGTCGTTGAAATATATCAGATAATTATTGTTCATATCAATTTATCTCTTATGCATAATCAAGTGTATGTATCAAAAATGTTAAAGGATTAAATTTTACACAATTATTAGACCCAGCCAGGATCGAAAAATGCAAGTATACGCTGTCTGGAAGAAATCGAACCTGCCGCCCTGTGATTCCGGTGCGACACTAGGCAGCTTTAACCAAATGAGCTACACGACATGTTGCCGAGCTCTAGTTAACCGCAAGTTTATGTATAATATATACAAAGGTGATGCCATTATATTGTGTATGAGTAAATATCATGCAGCTTTTAATTGGGTATTTTGCTCGATAGGATTGGGGCCTGAGCTTTAACGAACTGAGCTATAGAGTCCACTAAATTGTCGAGCTTTTCACCGCAAGTTCTCGTTGCTTATTCTTGACTATGTGTTCATGTATGCTGCCTTTGGCTTTGATCTTTTGGGGGTAACCACTTTGCTTGCGATATAGTAACACGATATAGGTGCGTATCAAGCCTATACTCAGAAAAGGTCTGAGCCCTAACGTGAATTGAACCACGTAACCTTCTGAAAACCGGACAGACGCTCTAACCACTGAGCTATAACTATAAGGCCTCAGATGGTGAGCCAAGGTTACTTTATTTACTAGTTCTGTGTGTTATATGTGCACTGCTAACCGCATCTGAGGCCTTTTAGCTCAATGGTTATAGCGTCTGTCCGGTTATCAGAAGGTTACGTGGTTCAATTCCCGTTAGAGCTCAGAACTTTTCTATATACGTATGTACGCATGCACCTACACCAAATAACATATATATATATACATACTCATTAATAATTCATTGGAGTGACTTTATATCTGATGAAACACATGTGGCATTATATAATTGTTCATCCTAATTAGTATTCTTTTGTAGTCGTATTTATATTTGATAAAACACTCCTACTCGTGTTTTAAATAGTATACCGGGTGGCCCCCAAAAAAGTACTCCTGTTTGATTCGTAATAACATCTAAACAAGTATAGCTTTTAAAGAGAAATAACTTGCATCAAATAGAGGAAGGACTAACTTAGACTTTGATATATTACAGTTGTATTTCACTTAAAAATTCACGGAGATATTAATCTTTAAATTCGGGAGGATATTTCTGGATGTGTCTGAAATATGCAAAAATCGGCGTATCAAATATTAATCAAGATTTGCCCGACTGAAACATGCACTATTACCAGTAAATAAATGACACTTGACAAATTGTTTATTATGAAACAAAGTATTATTATATCTACAAAATACAAGCAAGATTCATTCGTCCGAAATTCGCGTGTGTTCCT
Source organism: Paramuricea clavata (assembly GCA_902702795.2). Lineage (NCBI taxonomy): Eukaryota > Metazoa > Cnidaria > Anthozoa > Malacalcyonacea > Plexauridae > Paramuricea > Paramuricea clavata. The sequence continues at coordinate 11,017 of CACRXK020008015.1, forward strand.
AGCACGAATACGTTTCCTTATTTCATGAGACCACTGCATCGCGAAGGATCGTCATTGGATCGTTCGTAGTTCTGAATTAGGGCATGCTGTCACAACCTAATATTAAATACTTGCATAATTTCGAACGTTCATATTTCAGGAAACAATGAGCTAAGACTTACATGTAAGATGTCTAAATCTACGCCATATCCCTTACAAACCTTAACGATAATTCGCTGAAATACAAGTTAGCCTAATATGTCATTAAGCAAACAAACGCTGGAGTTAATATTTGATATGCCGATTTTCGCTAATTTTAGACACATTCCAAAATATGCTCCCCATTTTTAACATTAATATATCCGTGAATTTTTAAGTTAAATACAACTGTAATATATCAAAATCTAAGTTAGTCCTTCCTCTATTTAATGCAAGTTATTTCTCTTTAAAAACTTTATTTGTTTAGAAGTTATTACGAATCAAACAGGAGTACTTTTTTTTGGGCCACCCGGTATATATATATATATATATACATATATATATATATATATATATATATATATATATATATATATATATATATATATATATATATATATATATATATATATATATATATATATTATACGTAGACCCTACTGTTCATTGCACTCTTGGCGCAATGGCCTCGTTTTCATCTGGTTATTTCCTCGTATGCGCAATGCGAACACTCCGGCATGATAAAAGAGAAACATATTCGTCAACGAAACATGGTGTATAAACCTTCATGTGCGCCTGCTATGCCTTAAAACAAGCAAATATGACGACTCCATGGGGCAAAAGTGCTGTGAACAGTGTGGTGCACTATTTTTTCATTTTTATTAGAATGCCCCTTACACGAAAAGGAACTTCTACTGTTGACAAATTGTTATGTAGAGTTTGTTAGCTCAGTGCACTAGAATAATATACATTAATGCATGTTCAAGTTCCATCTGAGTCAAAACACTAAATATTTAAAACATACCCTAATTATTTTACGAATAATTTGAACCTACCTGCAGCTAAGGATGGCATGGACCCTAGAAAATAACAACTCTATTGACGCAACATGGGCATTGGTATTTTTCTTGCGATTTAATCAACTAAAATACAATTAAGCCATGAGTAGAGTAATGTTAACATCTCTGCATGTCCAGCTGACAGCCAGACTACGCCATTTTACATGTAAGTTCATTACTTGCACTACTCAAAGCTGCAAAGGCAGTAACCCTCCCAAGTTTTATTTTAAAGTAGATGGGAGTTTTTAATCTTTATGATGAATTCGAGGCACCTGAACCCTAACACAAACCCCTGATCCTAACTCCAACCCCAACTCCATCAACCCTAACCCCTAACCATAATCTAACTTTTTTGAAAATCTAACTTTTTAACCTTTTTTACTTTTGTTAACTTTTTTTACTTTTTTAAACTTTTTTTCAACTTCTTTTGATTTTTTTAGTGCCATTACATTACATTACTTTACATTTTTTAGTGCCATTACATTTATAACTAGGAGTTACTGTCGCAAGGAAAGTGCTGCCTCACACCCCAAGGGATCAAAGGCAGCATACAGAATTTGTTGAATAATGGACTGTTTATATGATCCTGCTTTGCCAGGACGAGATGCCAGGCAGGATTATTTTGATGCATCAAAATAAATTGCTGTGCACGATTCAGCAAAAAACTACATTAGCTGTAAACTATAGGTTGTTCAAGCAGCAATAATAATCTTTTTGAACTACAACATTTGAATTCTGTTGACTTATTTCAATACATTAAAATCACCCCGCCTTCCAATATTTACAGAAAACAGCCCCTAAGGCACCTGTTCATGAGGTAGAAAAATTGCAATCTGAATAACAAACACCTTGCACAAAGTCGAAACTCAAAGGTCAGCTAAAAATACTAATTCTACTTTCTTGGCATTGGGCGGTTTTGTATGAGTACCTCCAATACTTATAATTTCTTGCTTTAGGGTGTATAAAGAAAGTCCTCACATGAAGTGTGAATTTCAAAGCAAATATGAAAGTTAGACGTTTATACTTGCATTCTTTCGAAATCACGATTTTTCGGTTATTTTATATACTTTATTTTATAAAATTTGGAATTATTGCTGGCGAACTGTGTCAATTTAAGTAAGTGTAATTGGAAAACTAAAAAACGTAGATGCGTTGAATTCACACAGTTTATTTAAATGTTTCAAAAAAATTAGTTGGAAGTACACATTTACTCAACGTGGCCTCCATATCTAAGTTCACACAAGTTCGTTCTTTGTCTCATATCCAAGATAACTCTTCTTCTTCCCGAGTTTCCTTTATTTCGATTTAAACTTTACGGTGTGGTTCTTCCATTCAATGCATGCAGCCGGTATTTGTTGACATTCCTCTGAACGCTCGATGAAGATTACGTCCTGGAAGAGCTATTTGAAATTGTCTTATTAACACTGCAAACAACGCTTTTTGTTTCGAAATACTTTTCAACAATGAATGTTCTTTCCGGAATTGTTAGCTTTGGCATTATGAATGGCGATTGTAAAGTTTTAAACAACAACGTTCTGAATTTTAGCAAACTACCTTCAATTAAGTCCCCAAGGGGGTTAATGTCCAATACCCATGCAATATGTCCGATGGAAAAATCAAAAGGCCATTGGACATTCCATTTGTCAAATGGATCTCTAATTGTCCATTGGTCTTTCGCGTGTCCATTGGATCCAATGGACACGTGGAATTTCCATCGGACGTTTCCAATTTCAGTTGGTCAATTATCATGTATTTGAAAGACGTAATGAGAAGCACATGGACGTCATGTAGATACAAGGCCATTGAGATAGCCAAACGAGAGTGTCCATTGGATCCAATGGATCGAATGGATCGGGAAAAGTCCATTGGAATTTTGTTTGTCCATTGGATCCAATGGACAAGTGGAATTTCCATCGGACGTTTGCGTTTTCAGTTGGTCAATTACCATGTATTTGAATGACGTAATGACAAGCACATGGACGTCATGTGGATACAAGGCCATTGAGATAGCCAAGCGAAAGTGTCCATTGGATCCAATGGATCCAATGGACCTGGAAATGTCCATTGGAATTTTGTTTGTCCATTGGATCCAATGGACAAGTGGAATTTCCACCGGACGTTTACGTTTTCAGTTAGTCAATTACCATGTATTTGAGTGACGTAATGAGAAGCACATGGACGTCATGTACATACAAGGCCATTGAGATTGAAACATATATGTCGTGCGTAGTGACTTTGGCTTACGTTAAAAATAAAGCTTTCGACTGTGGAAGAACTGTGAGGAAAACTGCACTGACAGTCAAAACTGGGAAGTTTGTATTGAAAATTTTTAATTCATTTCTTCTTGGTAACAGCAGCACTGACGAAACTGAGCAGTTTAATAGTAGCAACGGCGTTGGCAATGACCAAGGACAAGTTTTTACCAATTTTGACGCGATGTAAGATGAGATGTTATACAATTACGATCATAATTTGCATATAAGTTTGGCATAGGAAACGAAGTGACTGTTATATAACACTACTGATATACTGATATGTTGTCATGGATTATGGTGAACGTGTGAGATAGGAAGTATTTATATTTTGCCGACACATGCATGTATCATCATATGTTATTTCGCCATACGACCTTTTTTATCTTTTATTAAAGGACAGAAAAAATCCTTGGGCTCCTTGCAGCAGCTGCCACAGAATTGCAAATTCAAATTATATACAAACAACAGTTATTATAGCATGTTTTGTGATGTTACTCTGAGTGCATATCCACACCGGGCGAGCTTGAAAAATATGCCCGGCCACGGTGGGATTCGAACCTACGACCTTTGGAATACTAGCCCAATGCTCTTCCAACTGAGCTACACGGTCAGGACGGTTCGAGTAAGTAACTCAGAGTAACATCACAAACATATTATTCACCTGAGTACACAACACCAGCACAAAAAATTCATATTACAAGAACACATTGGTATTGAAGGAACTAGATACTGTTCCAAAATATCACTTACTCGAACCGTCCTGACCGCGTAGCTCAGTTGGAAGAGCATTGGGCTAGTATTCCAAAGGTCGTAGGTTCGAATCCCACCGTGGCCGGGCATATTTTTCAAGCTCGCCCGGTGTGGATATCCACTCAGAGCAACATCACAAAACATATTATTCACCTGAGTACACAACACCAGCACAGAAAAAAAAAAAAAAAGAAAAGTTATTATAGCGTTTACATAAACGGACGTATCGCTTTGACAGTTGACCCTGAAATTCGAGTACGTTCCATATAACTGATAGATTTGTGTGCCGATGGAAAGGTAACAAAATTGCAAGACGTCTTTCTGTGTGAAAAAACTAATTAGTCTTTGTAAAAGTCGTGGCGATTAATAAGTGCTTAATATACAAACAGCGAATAAAAAAAGAACATTAACCCCAAAAAAAACTGTTTAAGAGGGTTGGATAATGATGAGGCTAATGTATCCGTGTCGAACATCAATTACTTGCCTTGAATGCATGCCGCCTGTTATGTTTGAGGTTTGGCGGAACTGGGTGAAAAGTCGTGTCTCACGCGTAAAAAGTCTTGCGTAAAAGTTGCGAATATAATGAGTCGAAAAATTCCCTAAATTTGCGGTTTTCGCTAAAGTTTTGCGGGCTGCTGAGCAGGCTAGCTAAAAAAAGCAACTTTAATTTGTGGAATAATTTCTGTTCAGTAAAAAGCATAATAAGTGATGTCCAATGCTCAACTGAATATTTAAAATGCAATGTGTGAAGTCCTGTTTTTACTGGCGACATAATAATATCATAAGCAAGAACACAAAGCATGAATGATACTCTGAGCGTTTCAAAGACAAAAAAGAAAAACATTTCCTTACAATTTGCTTCTTTCTACCATATAGGTAGCTTACGTACGCTTGGAGTTGTGGTTAAGTGTCGATGCTTATTCAGCACTTCACTGCATTTATTTGTTTTGCATTTGCAACGTCAAATACACTTGCATGCATTGTTAGCCTATTGAACCCTTCTAGGGTTGATAACACAGTTAAACTTTATATATGGAATATAAGGCATAAGGTAATATTTCCAGTTGGTATGTACACCTAAAAATATGCGATAGGCTACATTCTGTGGGAAATATATTCTTCAACAAACCCTACAATATTTAACAATTATTCGACGAAGGCGAAGTGATTACCGGTGAATATTCACCGAGACGAAGTCGAGGTGAATATTCACCGTAATCACTGAGCCTGAGGCGAATAATTGTTTTAGTATAAATTTTTAACGAATAAAATAAAATATCCAAACATCAGTTCAATTAAATTTCAGAAATAGAATTGTTTTCGGCCTTTTCACTAATAGTGTTGCAGTGTTTCTTGTACGCACACGCTTTCAAAATGGCTTCTTGTGTGACTATTGCTTTATTACAAAGATTTTCTCGATTTCTGCTTGGAATATAAACACAATAACGGAATGACTCTTTCAAAATTAAAAATAGTTTCTGTTTAGCATTAATTTCTTCAGGAAATGGCTGAGGAATTCGGTAAATTGAAATGTAAAACTATATCGTTCGAAATAAAGTTTAATAACACTTTTTACTTTATAACAAGTTTCGAAAACACAATACAGTGGTCAGGACACCTTACAGCAGAATGAAAACATGACATATTAAAAGAAATAGTGTTGTACAAATTGGGAAATTCATTGTAGGATACAAAACAAAATTGTTTTAAAAAGAATATCGCGGCTTTTCCCAACAGTCGGGATAGTTTTTGCTATTTGTTTGAAGCGAATGTTTCGGAGTTTTAAATAAGTTTTAAATTGTCCATGAATATGTTTGACACAGTAAAATAATAAAGAAATCTTACCTTTCAAGTTAAATTCAACATTTTGTGCTTTTTTCGTTTTCTGGGACGATTTTTTCAATATTTTGTCGATTTTGAAACCAAATTTGCTGAATCATTCTTTTTGAAAAGCATTATTTACTAGTCTGCTAGTAAATAATGCCTCAGATTTATTAGTCAACTAGCCAATCAGAACGCGCGAAAGCTCATTTGATATGCAAAATTTATACTAAATATAGATATCTCCATCTTCATATCTAAACCTTGCATTGAGATTTGAGAAAGCAACTAATAGAACTTTGCGTTCGAAATGAAGTGAACTACATATAGGCAGAGCGCAACAAAATGACCAGGCGGACGCTAACTAAAGCCGATGCCGGAGGCAATTAATTAAAGGAAACGTTATAATTTAATAAATGCATCATAACACGTCGTATTCCGACAAAAAAGTCGCCCATGCACACATTGCCAAAGACTTTCTGAGTTTATAGTCTGTTCCCACGACGGCTATATCCTGCGCATCAGCGGTAGTTTTAGCAGCTTTGACTAAAGTCCTGTTTACACTACAAGCCTTGGTAAATGTGCCGCGTTTACACCGTTACATTATTTTTTTGAGATTGGCTGAGTTTGGCCTAGAATTTCCACCGATAAAAATCGTATAATATCAAAACGTTTAGATGTTGTCCGATTAAAATCGAGCAACAAAAATCGGTTAAAAATGACACCGCACACACAACGATTTTGTTAGTTTTAGTCAAACGATTTTTATCGGCCGACTAAAATCGCATCATGTGCGCCAGGCTTTCAAGAACGAAGCAACAACATATTATATTTATTTATTCATATAAGGATCTTCCCGTTCCCGTGTTATGTACGCGTGGTCTCTTGAGAACGAAGCAAAATTATGTTGATATATTGCGTGAGTTCTTAAGAACGAAGCAACAACATATTATATTATTGATATTAGGATCTTCCCGTTCCCGTGTTATGTATGTGGTCTCTTGAGAACGAAGGGAAATTATATTGATATATTGCGCGTCTCTTGAGAACAAAGGAACGTTTCTTATCCGAACGTTCACAACATATTATATTGATATATTGCGTGATTTCTTAAGAACGAAGCAATTACAACATATTATATCATGATTGATATAAGGACCTTTCCTTTCCGCGTTATATACGTGGTCTCTTGAGAACGAAGCAACAACATATATTGTATTGATATATTCCGTGTAGGTTTCTTAATCAGTTTAAGAAAGAAACAACAACATATTATATATTGCTATATGATATATTGCTTTAGTATAAATTTTGCATATCAAATGAGCTTTCGCGCGTTCTGATTGGCTAGTTGACTAGTAAATCTGAGGCATTATTTACCACCTGGGTAGTAAATAATGCTTTTCAAAAAGAATGATTCGGCAAATTTGGTTTCAAAATCGACAAAATATTGAAAAAATCGTCCCAGAAAAAGAAAAAAAGCACAAAATGTTGTATTTAACTTGAAAGGTAGGATTTAGTATTATATTACTGTGTCAAACATATTCACGGACAATTTAAAACTTATTTAAAACTCCGAAACATTCGCTTCAAACGTAAATCTGACATAGCAAAAAATATCCCGACTTTTGGGAAAAGCCGTGATATTCTTTTTAAAACAATTTTGTTTTGTATCCTACAAATATCTCAATTTGTACGATACTATTTCTTTTGACTATGTCGTGTTTTCATTGTGCTGTATGGTGTTCTTTCGCTGTATTGTACTATTTGTGTTTTTAAAACTTGTAAAGTGAAAAGTGTATTAAAACTTTTATATTAATTCGAACGATATAGTTTTACATTTCATTTTACCAAATTTCTCAGCCATTTCCTGAACAAATTAATGCTAAACAGAAACTATTTTTTAATTCTAAGTCTGGTAAAAAAGTCATATTCCATCATTGTGTTTATATTCTAAGCAGAAATCGAGAAAAATAACTTTGTAATAAAGCAATAAAGTCGCACAGGAAGCCATTTTGAAAGCGTGCGTGTACAAGAAACACTGCAACACTAAACCGTAAACCGGTCGAAAACAGTTTTATTTCTGAATTTTAATTAAACTTATAGTTGGATAACTTGGATATTTTGTTTTATTCATTAAAAAATTATACTAAAACAATTATTCGCCTCAGGCTCAGTGATTACGGTGAATATTTACCTCGACTTCGTCTCGGTGAATATTCACCGGTAATCACTTCGCCTTCGGCGAATAATTGTTAAATATGATATACTTCGTTGGAGTCGAACGTAGGCGCAAAAGATATAAGAAGTTTTTCTTATCTGGAATAGCGGATAATGTAAAAGAAAGTGAAATTCACTCATATCTCATCAAAAGAAACATAACTCCTACTTATGTATCCATATTCCGAAGTAGACGTAAAGGAACACTGTCGGCAAAAAATCATACTGATTCCTGCAATCTCATGCACATCCATGCTTGAAGACAATTTTTGGCCTGAGTTTGTCATATGCAAACCGTGGCAAAAGAAAGAAACACAATCTATGTGGTCAAAGAAATATTCAACCTATGTATAATGATGGCTCAAATCCCTGTTAGAATTACCTCACGAAACTATTATAGACAAGGCGCTCTTCGGTAAACAGGAACTGCAGTAATCTGATTAGAATTCCTAGACTTAAATCAGTTAAAACTAAACAAGTGTTACCTATATAATATCTTCTCTCTTAATGCGAGATCTATTTTAACTAAAACTGACGAACTGGCTCTTGTTATTCAAAATAAAAAATCAGACATAGTCCGAAACTTGGCTTTCCGATGTTATCCCAGACGAAGCATTACATTTTCCGGGCATACCAGGCTTCAGTGTAGTAAGGAATGACATGGTTAATATGAGAGGTGGTGGTGTGGCTGTCTTCGTTAAGGATACGATCTCGTTTAAAATCCGCCATGATTTTACTAGTCTGGACTATGAATGTTTATGGATCATACTACGTCCAAAATGGCTCCCCAGATCAATCTCAAAAATTGCCTTGGCATGCGTTTATTTAATTAACCCCATCGCTAAATTCTGGAGCTAATGAGGAATTTTACGACTATTTCTGCAGCTGCTACGACGCGCTTACAAGTGAAAGTCCGAATCTATCAATTGTTGTTGCTGGGGATTTCAATTCTGCGAGCAACGGTTTTCAGGAGAAGATAATTACGAACAACTGCCGATTAAAGCAGGTGGTGAAGAAACCAACGAGGGGAACAGCAATTCTTGATCTTATATTTAGCAACGCTCACACTTTGTATGAGGAACCGGAGGTGCTTGCCCCGCTTGGTAGTTCTGACCACTGCATGATCGTTTGGAGACCAAGAGTTCGAACAGTGAATAAGAACATAACAAGGAAAATCATTACTCGACCGATAAAGTACTCCAGTCTTCAGTTATTTGAAGATCTTATCAGCCGGCAAAACTGGCCAATGGTATATAACTCTCCTTGCATAAATGGCAAAGTAGATGCCTTTCTGTCTGTTACATCAGAGATGATTGATATTGTTTTCCCGTTGAAAACATTTAAAGTGCATGAGGACGATAAACTGTTTATATCTGGAAAAATTAAACAAATGATTTCCAAAAGAGACAAATTGTATCAGCGGGGAAGAACTGACGATTTTAAATCAGTGCGTAATAAAATCGTTTTGGAAATTCGAAAGGAAAAACATAAACTATACCACGAAAAGATTAAACCTGCCCGTGTCCAAGATCCCAAAACATGGTGGAAAAACATTAAAAAAATAGTTCGAAAGAAACAACAAGGCTTTACTTTCATTAATCCTGCAATCCCCTTTTGTGATGCTCAATTTAGCCCGCGTGCAGGCCCAAGGGAACCTATAGTGGGCCTGCAAGCAAGGCCCGGTATTTTGTAAAACGCCCCTTTTCATAACACGCCCCATTCGCGCGCGTCAATTGTCAAAAAAGAACAATGACAGCTCCCAAATATTAACAAACAAACTCGCATTAAAATGTTGCGGGGTTTTCTCTGCTTATTCAGAACATAAATAATGTGTAAATGGCTGCGTTTTAACTCCAAAAAAGCAAGCAACGCAATCAGTAATTGCCAAATTTGCAAGTGCTCATTTTCAGCTAAAGTCGGAACAGCCAAATTAGGACGAATTTCAACAGAAATGCAGTCTCAAACTTCAAATCGTGAGGGAAGTCGTGCGACCACATTAGCATTACTGTAATGTGTGCTTCGCTGTCGCCATTGTTATAAATAAATTGTCTCACTTATCAGATCGTGTGTGCAATTCTTGTTGGCTGCGGAAAGCTAGTGCGAAATTTATTTAAGTTATCTCATTTGGTAAAGAACTCTACAAAGAAGAGAGCTTCAGAGTCCAGATCGTTTCGTTTCAAACGGCAATTTAATACCGTCTTCTGTTTCGCTCTCTCTGCAAAGCCTTGTAAATCGCAAAGTGTTTCGAATAGGCTTACATGCATCTTCACAGCGAAAAGCGCTGTTTTCTTCAGTGCAAGAACAGAGTCAACATCAACCAAAAGATAATTTTCTTGAGGAACATATAACATATCAAGTCTGTTTGAAATTAATGAAACTCAAGTAAAGGTTACTGTAGTTTACCCCAGTCGCAATGTTGCTATTCCAACACCTCACGACAAGCTAAGCAATCCCCATTGGCATAACGCCAAAAACATCTCTTCCTTCAAGTATTAAACAATAA
>CACRXK020008016.1:0-14549 GCA_902702795.2 Paramuricea clavata
TCCGTTTTGATTTTGGGAATGGTTCCCTCGAGGGCACCCTTATTCAGGAAATCATGGATGATACTTACCTGTGAAACTTTGAAACTACTGTAAGGTAGTCCCTCATTCCAGCGGTTGTGTAAGAGGGGTAAGTTGCCCCTCTTGTCAGAATCTAGTTTCCCAATCTTGGACGTGGTACCTAAGTTAGGTACCACCTCTTTGTGAAACCTCGGGATTTGTATATGGAGGTAAATTTTATTTTTGCGATGGTTTCTCTAGGTCTAGCTTGGATGTATATGAATAAGTCATTTAAGCCTGCGGAGGGGGAGTTTCCTAAAAGTTTGAGGAAGAGTTGGAATGCTCCTTATTTACAAGAATATAATGTGGGAGTCGACGGTGGAATCTATAAGGGAGATGTTCTGAGAAAACGTGATGATGGGGGTTATGTTAGGTTTACTTGAATCTACTTGAGTTTTACTTGAAGATTACTTGTGAGATGTCTTAAATCTACTTGGAATCTACTTGTAAGATAACTTGAATCTACTGGTGAGATAACTCAGATCTGCTGGTGAGATGACTTAAATTTACTGGTGAAACGTCTCAAATCTACTGTTGAGATAACTGGTAAGGTAACTTGGATCTGCTTGTGAGGTAACTTAGACTTGCTTGTGGGATACCTTAGGTCTGCTGGTGAGATGACTAGAACCAACTGGTGAGATAACTCAGATCTACTTGTGAAATTATGTGATGGGAGTGTTTGGGTTTACTTGGAGCATCTTGAGTTTACTCATGAGGTCGTCTGGAAGTTATGTTGTGATACTTATGTTTTTGTTGTATGTGAGTGTTGTGTGAGAACTAAAACGTGTGATATTGAGGTGATCTGAGCGATTTGCCGTATTGATTGTGTAACCATAAGGCAGCCCTCCATTTTAATAATTTTGAGAATGGTATCCTCGAGTCACCTCTTGTTGAAGCTGATTTTGGGAAATCTGAAGTGGGACCTGAGTCGGGGGCCAACCGGTTTTGAGAAGCGGGGCCTTGAGTAAAACCTTAGGATTACTATATGGAGGAGACAAATCTGATATTTACAATAGTTTGCTTAGGTCTTGTTTGGATGTATATGAACAAGGCTCGTGAGCACAAGAAAATGTTAGCGCGATGTGTGCGGAAGAGATGGACGGCTCCTTATCTACAGGAGTTTGTTGAGGATGATGATGGTGGAGTTTATGAGGGAGATATTATGAGAGAGCGGGATGATGGTCATTTTGTTAGGTTTACTTGAGGTTTACTTGAAGTTTACTTGTGAGATAACTTAAATCTACTTGAAATTTACTTGTAAGATAACTTGAATCTGTTGGTAAGATATCTATGATTTACTTGCAAGGTAACTCAAATCTACTGGTGAGATATCTTAAATCTACTGGTGAGATAACTGGTGAGATAACTGGGATCTACTTGTGAGATATCTTAAATCTACTTGCAAGGTAACTGCTGAGGTAACTTGAATCTACTTGTGAGATGTCTTAGATCTACTGGTGGGATATCTATAGGTTACTTGTGAGGTCGTCTAGGAGTTACTTTGAGATGTCTTAATTAGATTTACTTGCAAGATCATCTTTGAGCATCTATGAGTTATCTATGTAAATGTCTTGAGTCTACTTGTAAGGTCATCCATGTAGTCATCTATGTAGTCATCTATGTAGTCATCTATGTAGTTATCTATGTAGATGGTGAACGAATCGTTCACGTTGGTGGTAATTCCCTGAGGTTGCGAGCTGATTATACTAAGTTGGGAATTTCCCCTGAATCTTGCGGTACTAGTTGTGACTTGCTGGGGGATTTCCCCCAAATCTCGCGGTACTTGTGCGGCCTGCCTGTAAACTTTTGCGGTGTAAATAACAATTCGTGCTTCTCCTGCTAAGATTGGAAATTCCCTATTACCTCTAGTATAATAAGTATGAAGAACTGGAAAAGGGGTGATATCAAAAGGCTTGTTGGAATGTATCATGAGGGTGAAAACTACTCTACGATAGTTAACTGTCTTGAAAGTGTGGGGAAGACTGCTGATACTATGGATGAAATTAAAATGCCACTTTTGAAGATTGTTGCTGTTAGAATTTGTAGTGAGCGTGGTATTGAAACAGGTATTGCTGATGCTAGGGAAAAGTATGTCGTTCTACGTGCGGAGGATGTACTCTATGGAAAAATATATCCTAAACTCGGCTGGGAGCCTGTTGGATGTGAATACTACAGGGAATGGTTGGTGAGGAAGTGTAAGGAAAGAAATGAACTTAATAAACTGAACCTGGATGAAAAAATTGCTGATGCTAGAATTAAGGTTGACCACTCGGGTGGTGTGTCTGATAAAGTGCGGGAAGAGTATGGGTATATCTATGGAAGCTCTTGCAGAAACTGCGGTAACCGTTTCATATCAGGGTCTAATGAGATACGCGACCGTTGTAAACGGAGAATATGTGGTGGTTGCTCTAAAGTTACTACCCCAAAGTTGGGATGTGTGAGGTCACATTCAAGGGGACAAGCCTGTGATTTCCGTGGTAGGTATAAGGGTTACGACTGCTTTACGAGTGGACCAGCGACGGGGTACGGTGGGGGCTGAAAACCGTACTGTGCCTGCTGATTTTTATTACTTGAAACTCCGTTTAGTTAAACTTCTGGTGTGGGGGTAAAGGTGGTTTCCATGACTGAGGAATTTACCCGTATTTCTTATGACAATTTATCTATCAATTAATTTAGAAATGGTCCCGCTCCGTAGAGTGCTGAAAAAATTACTCGTATTTATAGTGTTTACACATAAGCTCTCTCTGGATGTTAGCACTGTGATTCTGACGATGAAAGTTGTCACTCAAATGGAATTCTTATCTGGTAATAAAAGTAGCCTCTGTGAGAGTAACTGGGAACTATTAACTGTAATTGAAACAGGTAACTGGTAGTTTTGTGATCACGTCTTACGTTTAGATAGGGGTAAGTCAAAAGTTGTTAGATAGGCTTTACAATAGAAGTTTTCGTTAACGTGAGCTTATGATGGGTTCACTGGATATCACAGTCTGATTGCAGGAATGGTGATGTGAATGATTGAGTTTTACTAGAATATCCGTGTAATAGTAAAATTAGTCCTTGTGGGGTTTGTGGGGACTGATTATGTGTGATTGAAACAGGTATCTGAAGGTTTTATGAGTATGATGTGTGTTTACATGGGAGTAAGTTAAAAGTTGTCAGATAGGCCTCACAATAGAAGTTTCCGTTGATATGCAGGGAAACTGAGCCTGCAAGTAAAATTGTAGTATGTAGTGGTCAGCGGTCTTCATGACCTTGTATGACCTTCACGATTAGGTCAAAAATACGGGTATTTTTACCGATAATTTAGCTTGAATTAATTAATTTTGAGACAAAAACCTCAGATGCCGTCTAGAATGAGCAAATTGCTGCTTGTAGAGGGTCCCGGTGAAGAAAAACCTATTTTATTCGATTTTTTTGATAATTTAGCTTGAATTAATTAATTTTGAGACAAAAACCTCAGATGCCGTCTAGAATGAGCAAATTGCTGCTTGTAGAGGGTCCCGGTGAAGAAAAACCTATTTTATTCGATTTTTTTGATAATTTAGCTTTGAATTAAGTTTTAGACAAAAATCTCAGATGCCGTCTAGAATGAGCAAATTGCTGCTTGTAGAGGGTCCTGGTGAAAGAAAACTGCCCTTACTCGATTTTTGAAAAGTGGTCTAGAACCGCTACTTCCTATACTACTAGTGTAGACACCTTTCGCCCCGCCCTTCTATGCCTTCGTCTTAATTTTCACTTGTATATTTACCAAAAACAAAAATATTGCAGATGTCATTTGAAAGAGTGAGGAAGCTATACCCATAAATAACGTTATAATAGCTGATATTTGTTTGCTGGAAGCCATCTTAAATCACGTATTGAACCCAAATATTAGGCTGCGATTGGTTCTTACATTACAATGGCAGCGTTGCAAAAACCAATCCAGCACAATTCTCATCATTTGGAAGAGCGAAACGCCGCTATATGGTTTTTGCGTCGCTACGCAAGTTATCCGATACAATGTAAATATAGCCATCCCTTTTGCCTTTTTGCTTATCTTTTAGACAGAAAGCATCTTAACTGGGGGCAACATAGATCACTGGAGTGTCAACATTCAGGTTAGGAGGGGATTCCAGGGACAAGTTCCCTCCAGTCTATTGGATTAAAAGAGGACCTGAAAAAAGATGGGAATTGTAACTCCAGGATTGCACGTAAAAAATGCATCCATCGTATCGCTTGTGAAACTGATCTATATATTTTTGTGGTTGTTGATGACAGCAATAGCACAGTTAAGTTCACGGGTATCTTTACATGACACAAAAAACTTTTTGATTTGGTTATTTCCCCTGGCCATACCATCATGCATCATGCTTCAAGATGGCGTAGCTGGACATGAAAAGGTCAATCACCTACCGTGACCTTTAAAAACAGGCAGCCACAAATTGGCGGAGTTGAGAGAAACATCTTTGGAAGCAGCAACATTCATGTATTGGTTGTACAACTGTGTGCCATCGGTAGTCTGGATGCGATAGTAATAACGATGAAATGCCTCATCACCCTTGGTTGTGGCCCAGAGATAAACGAGAATTTCCTTAGCTGTATCGGGAACATTGCTTTTGGAAAGCTCGTATCTGTTTGAATTACCGCTTGTGTCAGGCAGTTCACCATAGTAGTGTAACTTGTTTTCGGGGAAAGCAGTGTAAGCCATTTCTTAACGTCTTTGTTTTGTCTCTGAAACAAATCAAATTAGTAAACAAATTCATTTAAAGAAACAACTATTTCCTGGCGATAGACTAAAGAAGCTTTTTTTCATACAGGAAAAGGAGAAAAATGTTTTTGACTAGGAAGTAGGAATAAGAGTCCGTATAAGGAATAGGAACCAAATAATTAAGAACCCGAAGTTAAGAAGCAGTTAAAGAAGCAAAGCAACAGACGAATAGTATGGTTAATTGTGTAATTTGTAATCGTCCTTCGAACTCTTTCATATTTTTTCCACTTGAAACCAATCAATGTGAGTCCGCCGTCAAGTTACGACGTCATGCATGCAGTTGGAACTTATAATTCAGAATGCGAAACATCAATCCAATTATGCTGCAGATTTTTTAAATTTGAGCCTTGATCACCCCCATCATGCACCAATATTTTTCCAGTCCTCAGTCATGGACTGGGTACCTGTCAGTTGCAGATATAAATAATTAGTTAGTTAGTTAGGTACTTCGAGTTTAGCCCTCTAGAAAATAGGGGCTTAACTCGAGCAAAGTCAAACATTTTGTTCTTCAAGTTAAGCCCCAACGTTTGTAAACGAGTTACGGAAAATTAAAATTAATCAACATAAATGTTTTATTTGCGCCAGATTCGAAACGATCGGAACGCGTCGTCAACAATTCACATGGTGGGAAATAAATATTTTTCAAACATAACAAGTATTAGAGCTTATATATATATAAAGGATATTACACGGCGGCGCGGATATCAAAATCTAAGTTAGTCCATTATGAATGCAAAGATCTTTATTTCATCGCAATAGCTTTTATAGCTTTTAAGTTAGATGAAATCAAACAGAGTCCGGTGTTTTTTGAGACACCGGTATAAAATTTGATAATATTTTAAAATTAATCTTTACGGCAGAAAAGGTAAATCTTTATTCCTTTAGGTCTTAGCTAATTCATAGTCCAATGTTTATGCACAAGTTGCTCTAACTTCGAACAGCTATATAACAGTTGACTTCAAATTACGATTTGAAGTTTGCGGTTAGCGGTTTGCCGTAAACGTCAATCTTAAAGTCCCTAATATATATAATACGTCGGTTGAATAAAACGTATTGAATTGTGATTAAACGAAACGCGATCCAAATGATAATTTATTTTGTTTGGGATCAGATTAAAAGCTTCGCTCGTATACATCTTTCTAACGTTTGGGCTTAACTCGAAGAACAAAATGTTTGACTTTGATCGAGTTAAGCCCCTATTTTCTGGAGGGCTTAACTCGAAGTACCTAATTCGGGTTATGTACTTCGAGTTAAGCCCTCAACGGAAATGGGCGTGATAGGGGCGTGGTCGCGGCTTAACTCGAAAGGGCGAAAGGGCGTGGTCGGGACTTAACTCGAAGGGCTTAACTCGAAAATTTGCTACCCCTTGTAGTTTTTGTGTTCAAGCCACAAGCTTCCGAGCAAAGGCGTCCTCTAAGTGGTCGTTTATTCATTATGTCGTTTTTACAGTTGGAGAATCTCTGGTTGCAGTGTATAGTCGCTTTTTTTCTTCTTTTTTTTTGTTTTTTCAACCACACTTTTAGTTCATCAATACGCTTTATTTTTATACAAAACTCACAGTATCTAGGCTACAAAGAACTTATTAGCATAGCTAGATACTACTCATATACTTTGAGCCTCACAAAGTACCACACATAGATATAGGAGATCTAGATTGCTAACGCATACCTAGCGCAGGCGGGGCCTACATGATAAATCCAAGATGGCGGTACAAGAGGGCAAAAAGACTATAGATTCTATTACGAAAATCAAGATTTTTGCATTTTTTGCCGTCGCATTGTTTTGAAACTTATTCGGTCAAATTTTATGGTAAAGAGAAACTTACCGCGGAGATTTTGAGCATATATATGATTGAATTGGATGAAAAATCGCAAAATTATCCAGCGATAAAAGTTCGTGTGAAATGGTCAGTTGGTCAGTTGGAGCGTTTTATTGCCAGAAATACTGTGATATGTTAACATCTAGCCTTGTGAATGGTGTTTTATACTTGCATCTCTCATCATCATCTGCTCTGTCCTCATAATTATAAAAAATGAACTGTTATGTACCCCCTCCTTGCTTGTTAGAGAAGAGCACTGGATGAGGGTCTATCATCTATGATCTGTTATAATTTGCTTTTTATGCAAATAGTGAGCAAAAATTAAAGCAAAACTGTACAAGTTACATATATAGTACTATATCAGTACTATACACGAACTTTTATCGCTGGATAATTTTGCGATTTTTCATCCAATTCAATCATATATATGCTCAA
The DNA here is from genome assembly GCA_902702795.2 of Paramuricea clavata. Taxonomy (NCBI): domain Eukaryota; kingdom Metazoa; phylum Cnidaria; class Anthozoa; order Malacalcyonacea; family Plexauridae; genus Paramuricea; species Paramuricea clavata. The sequence goes on from CACRXK020008016.1 coordinate 7,059, forward strand.
AATCTTCGCGGTAAGTTTCTCTTTACCATAAAATTTGACCGAATAAGTTTCAAAACAATGCGACGGCAAAAAATGCAAAAATATTGATTTTCGTAATAGAATCTATAGTCTTTTTGCCCTCTTGTACCGCCATCTTGGATTTATCATGTAGGCCCCGCCTGCGCTAGGTATGCGTTAGCAATCTAGATCTCCTATATCTATGGTACCACAGACGCCGCACAGTCTGCGCACCCTCTGGCTAGCACTGCCATCCCGCTCATATTTTTTCTCAGTCAAATGCGAAATTTTAGTACAGAAATGTATTGGAGAAAACAGTGAACACAGCAAATAACACTTTGGTTTCACAGGAAAAAATCATATCTCTAACGAATAGAAGTTAGTTGTGCTAATTGCGAAATCGGAAAAATGTGACAGAATTCATTACAATCATTCGTGTGCAACCATAAATGTCAAATTATTCACGAAAGTAGCCAAAAATTATCTTTCATGGGATCAGGGATTCAGTGCATCCATAATTTCCCCTTTGGTTACGTACAAGGAAAGAAATAGAGAAAATCAAGCTTCTTTCTCTTTCGATTCAACGTAAAATTGTCGTTGACATCTTTGATAATATAGCAATATTATTGACACGTAATAACTTGACTACATTATTTTGCAAATCTCCAGTACTTAGTAATAAGTGCTGGGTGTAACCATATTTTGACAGATTACGAAAACATCGAAATTTCGAGCGATGGTCCTACTTTTTAGTTTCGTGTCTAACAGAGTTATAGATAGGCTTGTGACTAGGATAAATATCAAAGAGAGACATAACCTGGCGATATAACTTTCACGTGGGTCTGCCATACTGAAAGTGGCAAACATGAATACCATCGCCATTTGCATGAAACAAAATTGCAGTAAACAGTAAAGTCGATTCTTACTGAAGGCAGTATACCTTTTATGCAATTTATCATATAGCTACGCTTTTGCCATTTATATTGTTTTAGTGGATTAGTTTGTATTCTTGTACAAGCTCTTTATGAAGAATACCTTCGGTTGAGATTGGTAATTAGCATGCCTGAAAATTTAAACAGTAAAGTTTTACCTTCATGACCGTGTTGATATAAGGCCAGGCCGAGGTGATTGTAATACGATTGTATTGTTGGTATATTGCCACAAGGCTTAGCTTAAGCCATGCATGCCTAGGCCAACGATCCCATTTGGCCCAGATTTTCTAGGCTGGGTCGATGTTTGTTTACACCACAAAGCTCAGACTATAGGCCAATTATATACCTGTAACTTATGACACGAACACGTATAACCAGTTAACGATATATTTAAATCCACTCACGTGAATTTAATTCCGTTGCAATTGACTGTTGTCTCTCCGCCCGCCAAATGATCAGAACGCTCTGTGAAAGGTATTGAACAGTCAACCCTATATAATTATTATGGTCAGGGAGCAATACGGGGAGGCGTTGAGGAGGTCATGCCTTATTGATCTTGTAAAGTGGTGTTCTTTGTTGTCATTTTTGCATGGCGATATTATGATTACATTAAGGCCCCGTTTACACTATACTGGATTGCTGAGTGGGTCAAATTTTGTAGGTATCGAAAGGCTGTGAAGATTTTTAATCTCAGAGACCCAAATAAACATGCCAATTATATCAAACTAATAAGCATTTGCGACTAACTATTGCTCCGTAGCGGCAAAAGAAGATGTCGTGACCAGCGAACCGGTATAGTGTAAACAGGGCCTAAAGCTATGTTTACACGCTACCATTAATCGTGTACGATTCGTATTCTGGCGTGTTAAAATGAGTGCTGGCGCCATAATTCATTGCCGTTTCGTTAAAAATAAATTTCAAATGTATCCACCTTACGCGTGTTTACCATTGGAAAATTCTATTTCCCAAGAGTGCAATGGAATACGTTCCCACAGTTCTTCCAAACACTGGAGCAATAATCAAATAGTGGAAGTACCATGGCATTATAGAGCGTAATACAAGCCGCGCGAGGAATAACTTTACGTGCTCTTCGTAACATGCCCAAACGTGACGATATTTTTCTGGTAATGTAATATATGTGATCGTTCCACGACAAACATGTATCAAGCATCATACCGACATATTTGAACTGATATACTCTGCTCAAAGTGTACTCGTTTGCTACAATACAGAAAATGCTCACTTTGGCAAACCTTTGATGCGTTTCTACAAGCATAAGCTTAGTTTTAGCATAATTAAGGAAAGAGAGTTCTTTTCAAGCTATCTTATAATGTTATTTAGGTCTTCAGGTGGGCAAGATACGATCGTTGCTGTAGAATCACTACTGGAATAAAATAAAGTGTCATCTGCATAAAGTTGTAGTTCAAAGTTCTGAATAACGGTTGATAGGTCATTTATATATACTATAAATAACGGCGGCTCTAATATGACCCCTGTCGAACACCGAATTGAATGGGTTGGGGATCAGATACCACTCCGTTAACTTTGACACTCTGAGATCTATTTGTGAGATAAGCTCTAAACCAAATAACTGCTGAGTTATAAAAAACCATTGAAGTTAACTTCATCAGCATGGTATTGTGATCGAGCGTATTGAAGGCCTTAGTGAGGTCCACAAAGGTTATTCCTGTAAGTTTTCCTTCATCTATGTTTTGAGACAACTTGTTGATATTATCTATTAGACACGTGCTGGTAGAATAAACGGACGATATCCTGACTACCAGATGGATAACAGTTGGTTTTCTTGGAGATACGAGTATACCATTGCATGAACAGCATGCTCGAGTATCTTCACAAAGACTTTTACTTTAACTTCTTAGAGTTAAAGTAAATTGCTGTACCTTTACCTGTCCTTGCATTTATACGGTCAGCCCTTATAAGGTTATATCCATCAACGTAATTAGTTCAGAATCAGCCCATGATGAAAATATTTAGCCAGGTTTTAGTTAGACACATCACATCACATCAAACGGATTCAATTTGTCTTTCAATAGTATTCGGAATTCATCTAAATGCTTTGGCAGACTTCGAACGTTGAGGTGTGCAATCTTTAATTAAAACAGGCTGGTTTAAAACGTCTAGAGTCTAGCCGGGGTTTGGTGATACATCTCCGGCTAATAGAACCAGGGTCGCTAAAAAAACTTTGTAGAAGCTAGCAAACTTTGACCTTTGTCATAGTCAGTGAGATTTTAGCGCCTGGTTTTGTCACCACTCTGTCTGAAAATGCTGTTATTTTAGTTGTGCTAAGAAATTTTCCAACATAGAGAGAGAGCTAGAGGTAGTTCGTAATCCTTCTTGCTTTTCTAATCCCATTATTCCAATCAGAATAATGAAACAAAGATAGAACATAAACATTCTATACAGAGTCTCGTTATGCCGTACCGACGCCATCTTGACTCAAAAGCGAGAGTAGAGAAACTTTAATAGAGATTTTAATTAGAGCCCTTCGTGTAAAGGTTCATATGAGCACCGCCTATAAGTGTTTAAATATTACTGTGTTTGTTCTCTTTACTATAGTTCGATGATGCTATATAACTGTGCTTTTACCTGGCTGCAATGTGGTAACTCAATTACTAACTTAACCTGTACAAGCAGAAAATTCCGCCTGCCGCGGCTGAGTTTATATAGAACAAATGCCATGCATGCTTTGTGGTTGTAACAAATCGAAGAGTGCTCAACACACAATTTTTTGCTGACGCGTGTTCGTCGGTCACGTACGCTCTTGAATTTCCTGTGCGGAATTTTTCTGCGTGGCGGATAATCCTGACTAATTCAGAATTTTTGCGAATAATTCTAATCTTCGATTAAATTTTAAAGTTTTATTATATTTCTTGCCTTTACAAAGCACAGTTTTTCTTCAGCACATCCTAGACTGCAGTGCTTTCCATGCATGCACCTGCTGAATGCGATGGAGCTCGCTTCAAGATTCCGCACGTATTTGGAAAGTTTCGTGTCATTTTCGTATCAGCAAATTTATAGCCCATATAAATTTAAGTTAATGAGACAAGGTGCAATGGTAAGATGAGGAGGAATCCCTGGTTTATATCAACCTAATGCCTGACAGTTGGGTCAAAGATCTTGACATATAGGTCAAAGATCATCTTCTGCCAGCTAGCACGCATTCACGTGCACAAACCGTGAAACTTGCTGTGAACCAATTGAAAACCTTGTATGACTGTGTTCTGTGCTTTGACCAATCATAGGCCATAACACAGCCCATCCTAATTGGCGCATAACATGCACGAGTTCATGCAAAATAATGTAATTTACTCTGAGCCGTCGACAGAGTAACATTATCAAAAAATTTTTCCCACCCACCCACCTCTCCTCTGCTTACCTTGACTGGATTTAAAAAATTAAAATTTAGAAGAAAAAAACCCCAAAAAAAACCCCCCAAAAAACCCCCCAAAAAACAAAAAACCCTAAAACAAACAGTTAAAGTTTTAATGTTACAATATTAGGGAATGCAGTAATAACATTCTTATGTCTACAATATACCCGTTCCCATGGAAAGATATGGATAGACACGCATTGTATGTATATCGGTATATATAATACAGTAGATGATTATGCACAAAGGGATGCTACGACCGATCTCAAGGACATTCTGAATTGTTGGTAGACTAGCTTATCTAATTCATTGTGGATATTATGGATATTATTGTGCATGGAAAATATTTTGCTTGTAAGTTCTTGTTGAGTAATTCAAATAAAGATTTGTGGTTCGGGTTGAAGTCTCCATAAAATGTCAACTTCAGGACCATAGACTCAATATATGTCACACATAATATATCTAAATCTAAGGACTGTCCATGGGGGGTTACCCGCCATGTTCAGGTTAAGGACTGGCCTTATGGGTTTTGTGCGTTTGGTCAGGTTAAGGACTGTCCATAGGGGTTTTGCGCTCCGATTGGTCAGGGTAAGGACTGTCCATACTGGGGTCTTGTGCTCTAGTTGGTCAGGTTAGGACTGTCCAAGTGAATCTTGGTCAGATTATCAGTGCCAGTTCAGAATCAGTGCAGCTAATAGGGTGTGACATATGAGTTGGCATGATGATTGTCATATACTGTAAATGGACTCTTCACAACCCCGAACCCCTCTCCCACAAAATAAATATTTGTGTTTAATATTGTGGTGTCAACTTGGGTCATTAATTGGATCAATGAACGACTTCAATGATATGGGAACCGCAAGAATTCGTTCAAACGTAAAACTGTTCTGTTATACTACGTAAAATTTCATGCAGTTATGCAATCTTCAGGCAACTGTTCTTCTTCAGTAAATTCTTTTATAAATTGAGTTGACTAATTACCCTTATGTACAGGGTGTATAAAAAAAACCCGGCGCAACCTCGGAATTTCCCAAGAAATCGACATGATTGTTTTAAAGACAAAAGATTTTAGGCGCCTGGGAATTTAAAATAGCATAACTGTCAAAATTACTACACACGCGAGTGCATAAAGCAAAATTTATGCATTTATTTAATGCACAACAACAGTAATATGATCTATTAGCAATTCGATTTCAATTCCCAGGGGCCTAAAATCTTTTATGCTTAAGAATTGCAAAGTGATTTCTTAGGAAATTCCGAGGTTGCGTTTTTTTTATACACCTTGTACAGTATATAGTCGGCAATGTTTACTTTAAAAGTTTTATTTGAGGCGAGCTTCTTTGATCTACAGGGTGTCCCAAAAAAAAGTGACACTATAGAAATTATCTCATTGTTCTTAAGCCGCTCTTAAACGCGTGTGATTACACGCCTGGGAATTTAATGAACTGGTATTTACATTTAAGCATTTTAAAACGTTTTCGCTTTGTCAAAATATTTTAACGCCCGAGTCAAGCAAAACGATTACACTAATAAACGGTTTGCTTTTTTATTTTAAATTCCAGAAGCAGAAGTTCATGCACCTGTGGGATCAACTTAGTGCTAGGGCATTCAAATTATAACAATAGGATAATTTTTATAGTGTCACTTTTTTTTGGGACACCCTGTACAGGGTGTATAAAAAAAAGGAGACCTTTAGAAATCAAGCATATTGTTAAAATTTGAAAGCCATTTCAATTGCACATATGCTGAACTGTGGTGCGTGAAATATTGATGGAGTGCATATATTAGAAATTATTTCTAAAGAGAAATCAACCATTGTTATAATTTGAACCCAGGAGCACTTTGCTAAGCACATAGCAGATTCATCCCAGGAGCAGACAATCTTTCGTTAAAACGCTATTTCAAATTCTAAAGGTCTCCTTTTTCTAATATATGAATCCATCAATATTTCACGCACTACGGTTCAGCATATGTGCAATTGAAAAGGCATTCAAATTTTAACAATATGCTTGATTTCTAAAGGTCTCCTTTTTTTTGATACACCCTGTATGTGCGAAAATAATTGAATTATGGCTTCTGCATGAGCGGATGAACGGTTGTATTGGTAGAACAATTAGTGTTTGAATTATTTTAATCTATTAACATTGTATAGGATTTTAAACTACGGGGCAATAAATCAATTGCATGTTTAGCATGTTTTTATATACATTAGCATACTTATTGTAAATTTAGTATTTTAGTTAGTTTTATATAAATAGGAGGAAATATTATTGTAAAAACATTCCACTGAAGAAGACGTAATAGGCGAAACGTTTGGAAAATATACTTTGTGTATTTTTATGTCTGAAGAAATCTTATAAGCCAAGTTCATACACTATCCAGACATGTTACCTCACACCCATTCATGATACCTCACACCCATCAAAACCATGCCAGAGCGCTCATATATATATATATATATATATATATATATATATATATATATATATATATATATATATATATATATATATATATATATATATATATATATTTATGGTTATACTTGAGCTATCGACAATTGGTTCTATCAAATTGTATTGCCACTATTGGACTCGAGTCGAGTCGCTGAAAATAGCGACTGGAGTCCAAGTCAATGACTGGTCCAATGTCAATGACGAGTCGAGTCGCTGAAAATAGCGACTGGAGTCCAAGTCAGTGTTACAACACTGCAAATAAATGTTTAATAAGTGTATGTTAAGAAACATTATTTGGACTGTGTTGTAATTATTAACTTTAGGACGTATCACTCGAATGTCAGCTAAATATTACAAAGCTCACAGTGAAAATAAAAGAAGCATTTATAACATTTCAAATATATAAATTTACTGAAGGATGTAGTGGAATATGTTTAACAAAATAATGTAATTGCTGCTTGCCCTCAGGCAAGCAGCACACTATTCTTGACGTAACATGAAGTTCTTCGCATTCACTCGTGCCCAGTGTCTTTGGCCGAGTTATGTAAAGCCGTTCCAAATCTCGACTTGCGTTTTAAAATGGATGTCCGGATTTTCAAACCGGAGGTATTTAAGTATGCAAAGTTATTATAAAAAGTGGGGGGTGCGGTTCTTTTTTATCGATGCTTCCCGAACTCCTTTGAGAGTTTGAGTCCTTTTTCGGAGAGCTGTCAGA
>CACRXK020008017.1:0-21580 GCA_902702795.2 Paramuricea clavata
AATGCATTCAAAACAATGGATAATGAGGCATTTCAGCTGATTATCTATTGTTTTGAATGCATTCGGCACATGTAAAATGCGACGTTTAGAACAGGCCTAAATCTATGACGGCTAAATCTATGACGACTAAATCTACGACCTCACTGCATGGCAGGGTAAAACTTTTGAAATGCTGAAAGATCCTTACAGTTTTGAACTTAACCATTTAAAACCGAAATAAACTTTCAGATCCAGTATAACAAAAATTAAATAATGAAAATTTGAAATAGAAAAATCATAAAATTCAATCAATTTTGTCCATAACAATTGGTGCACTGCCATGCAATAACTTTAAACAAACAAACTTTAACATCTCGAAAATAACTTACACCATATAACACTAATTAATCGTAAAGGTCAATCTATTGTTTGATTAGCCTACCTTGATGACATCATTAGCAAAGATTGTTGTTGGTGTAAGTTGAAGCTGTAATCTTGTCTCGGAGAAATTCTTGTGCATTTCAAATGTTAAACGATCAGTAACAAAAAGGGGAGAAGCCACATCTTCACAACTGCAATGCTGTCAGAAATTCATTAAAAGTGTGTTGCAATTAGCATACAGGAAAAGGATCTTATTCCAATAACTTGGAGCACTAAAAAATGCTTCGAAAAAACGGAGCCCTAATCGAGTTTTTAACACACTTTGAAGTGTTTCTTACTAAAAACGACTTCAAGTGTGTGATGTATCTTCTCAAAGAAACTATTGCATTTAAAGAGAAATTCAACGCAAAAGTTGTCTTCATTGTGGAAATTCTTTGCCGAGCCATGACAACAATACGGAGTTTAAAATCTGCACCAAAATTCAATGATAAGTTCAGTTTACGGGTGGACCATTGGGGGCGGGGGGTAACAAAGAGGAAAACAAAAAACAATACCTTTAAAATTCCCTTCTCTTCTCTCCCGCGTACAGAATTTTAGCAGTTACTTTTCCCCTTTATTTACCTTCTAGCGCAATAACGAAATTCTTGCTAAATTAATCTCCTCTCTGCGGAGGAGAGAGAGGCGCAGGCGTGTAACATATGGTCAGCCATGCATGTAGCGCTAAGCTGTATCAAATAATGCATAAAAATGAGGCTTATCAATTCTTACACATGAAACAAAAGTTACACCGATTAATTAACTGGAACTATTGAGCAAAACAAACAAACATGTGAACAAGCAAAAGCAGTATAATGTACCTGAGTCAATTCAGCCCTGATAGAGCCCAAGTTAACCAGAACATTAGCCTCCATGGGTCGCAATGATAGTGGATCAACATCTGTAATACTTAAGTCATCACCACCAACGTCTTGAGAAGTAACTGTCCGTTTTATTTTTGATAAACTCCGTGCATCAAAGTCTCTGTAAATCTGATAGGCACCAAAATAGTTCTCCTGCAGACAAAACAGATTCAAAGTGTCTTTATTAAAAGTTTGCACTGCAGGTATTGGTCCATAATCAATCGAGATATTTGTGCAAACGGCTAAAACTATGTCCGAAAAAGTAATGGCGATCCAAACTAAACTAAAAATTCCAATGTGCAAACATCCCTGGATGTTATAAAGAAAATGTAATGAATCATTACACGTGCATTCCTGGGTTATGGTATTTAAACACAGCGATTTCATACCCTAATCTATGCAATCCTATAATCCTATAATCCCCAACCTAACCTTGCTCCTTATACTATAATCACTTAAGAAAGTCGATTACGTCATTTAAATTATCTAGAGTAATGATCACTCTTAAAAATATCGTATGTATCATTAATACACATAAGTAAAAAGGAGTATTTTATAGTATAAACTGCATGATACCTATACAATGAACATTTATTTATACTTTAAGTTATTTGTACAAAATATTTAAATAGTTGCAAAAGTTGGTTGAAAAGTTTAGTGATCTAGAAATACCGAAAATAATGATATACACCAACATTTTACATCTCTTATTTCCCAAAACTTGGTGGCTAGTTCCCAGTTAACAACTTAGCAGAAGATTGTTTACCTTGATATTACCAAGTGCCCTTAGTACCATCCCTACGAGTTTAAACGCACAAGAATTAGCATCAACTTCTAAATTGATGACATCAGCTTCAAGATCAGTAGATAGTTCTGGTACGGATTCACCATATGACCGACAACGTTCTTGAACATTTTGAAATGTTTCCCCTGGCACGATAGGATGGTAAATATATGTAATGATTACTGAAAGTATTGGTGTAGAGAATACATCAACCCATCCATTCCTTAACTCAGTATGTCTTCTCCAGCCACCACTGAGTTCATTCTCGTCATTAGATGGCGTCTGTTCATCTGCACTATCATGAGTTTCTTGATCAACATTTGCTGATGTCGATGATCTAATACTGGGAGTTGTCTTGCGATCTTCATCTCGTGCTAGTGATAATAAACTACGACGAAGAGTATTGGATTCTGGAATATTCAATCTCCCTACAAGTCGTTCAACCTTCATTGAGAAATTAACAAAAAAAACGTTTTGCTTAAGGACTGTTTACTACTTAGCTTAGCTTAGTTTAGTTTAGTTTCATCTCGTTAAAATTAGCCGTGTTTGTCATGAATATGCATTCTGGTTTTATGAATAACGTCACCTGCATAAGAAACCAATTTTACTCACTTGAATAAGAAATTTGATTTCCTCGATTTCGGGCAGAAAGGTAGTGTAAGATAGTGTGAAAGATAGATCCAAAGACTCGCCACATAAAGCTAGCTCGGCTAAAAGAAAGAGAACGGCTGATGGCTACTAATAATAATAATATTTGTAAAAGTATCATATAAAAGACTAGTTTAAAGACTAGTTTCATATTTGAAAGGTCTATATCTGCACTTGACAATGGTAGAACCCAGAGTCACCTTACTTTACCATTTGTTGGAAATGCAGGGAAACAGTTAGCTACCTGAATGACTGAAAGCTATTGAAAGTATATTTCATTCGTAGCACATTCAAAGACCACGGAAATTGGAAATCTCAATGAAACGAGAGAGAGCAGATTAGAGGGCCTGGGACGAGATAGGTGGCATACGCTATGGTAAAGTTAGAAACAATCTCGTTCCCCGAGCCTGCGATCCTCGGGAAGGAACGCGAGGCTCTGGGATAATCCGTTGCCGGAAGCCAGGAATCCTGGCTAAGATTGAACTACGCATTCCATTTCAACGGCCAATCAGATTCCTCCCTGAAACGGATTATCCCAGAGCCTCGTGTTCCTTCCTGATGATCGCAGGCTCGGGGAACGAGATTGAGTTAGAAAGGCAAAAATAAAAAATACCATGAAAGTGATACGTTTTTAATTGAATTTTCTATGCAATATTTCTCAAAGGTATACAGAAATTCCCATAACTCACTGTTTTCTTGGAAAATGGTCGAACAATCTATCCAGTTATATTCGTTTGCCATCCATATCATTTCAAAATCTCTCAACGCAATATTCAGAGCCCATTCATAAGGAATGAAGTTGAGAAGTTCCGAGGCAGACTTGGTCGACCAGTCATTTGCTAGATCTGTATTAACAAAATTAAATCACACATTTTCCCACACACATATGTATATTATTAGTAGATCAGGGTAGAATTGTCTGGGACCACTGTGACAAAGCAAAATTCTAGCTTGCTACTGAACTGAATACGATCCATTGTTTAAGTTGCATAATTGAAATTGTCGACCCTTGCACTCCAGGCATTTGTTGACCTCACATCTGGACTGCGGCGTTCTCTTATTTGTTTTGTTAAATTCTTTTTCATTTTTTGTCTTTCCTTCCTTCCTTCCTTCCTTCCTTCTTTCTTTCTTTCTTACTCCATCCAAAAATTGTCTGACAAATTAGAAATTTTCTGAAACCAAATAGTCCCTTGGTCCGATACTTTTTCCAACCCTGATCCTAATATACACTTCAGCCTGTCCAGGCAAGCAAGCTTCACAAAGAAGCCGTCATATTGCACAAGTACCTAAAGAAGAGCAGCTAAGCTGCTCAAACCGTAGAGCATTTTTAACATTTCACCGTTTTTAACCTTTTGGAGTTTTGTCCTGACTGAACCAAAAAACTACAACTTTAAAATCTTGTCAAAAATACGGATTTTCGTTTGTACATTTTTGCCTGAAATGTTACGGACCTAATAAAAGTAGCGAAAAGTCAAACGTGCTATTACATCAATGCAATATAAAGGTAGCCCAAGGCCGTCGGAAGCGGGGGAGGGGCTACCAATGGGGGGGGCAATAATTTCCATTTGTATAAATAAAACACACAAAAGAACTAGAAAAGTGCGAAAACAATTCAGATTTATTCAAGAACGTGATTGAGCCCCCCTTTACTTCCGACGGCCTTGTAGCCAAATATTGGAACTATAGTACAAAAACTAAAACATTCAGTTTCACCTTGAAAGAAGAATTTGTGCGCGAAGATGAAATACCAAGTGGCTTTGCTCAACGTAATATCTGCTGACCAGTGTTGTGTGTGATTCCAAATGCGAGGTATAGTCATGTTAACAGTGACCTAAAATAAAAGTATGAAGTAGTTGATGAGCAAGTAAGCGATGAGTAGCTGACAAGCAATGCATTTTCTTGACATCACATCGATACAGTAACAAACACTATATACCCTCTCCTCAATATTTCTCAAAGGTTTGATTATAATTAAAGTTACCTTTACACCCTCTGCTTCCAAAAACTGACGAAATTGTAAACTTGTTGAAGCTTCAACTTGCTGTAAATGTGCAACCACAGACGCCATGTAACCATATTCATTAACTCGCCATGGTTGGTAGATCTGCACGTGGGAACCAGTGCCAACACATAAATGAACTGCTTGAGTTTCCTGAACAAGGGATAAGGGAAATAAATAATTGCAATTCAGAAGAATTCGTCTTCGCCCGAAAAACGATATGTCAGGGACGTCTTAAAATTTTCACACCAATTTTATTTAAAACATGCCAAAATAACATGTCATCGTTAACATATTAGTAATGGTTTAGTTATTGCATGAGGGATATAAGATGCTGTGAAGTGTGGTGTGAGACAAAATAATGTACAAGGCAGTACCGACAAACTACACCAATCACATCACTTTACACAACCTCAGGCACCCTCACACCATTTCGCATCATCTCAAACCACCTCAAGCACTTCACACCACCTCCCCGACTTTCAAGCACTTTGCACCACCTCAAGCACTTCACACCACCTCACCGACTTTCAAGCATCTTGCACCGCCTCAAGCACTTCACACAACCTCACCGACTTCCAAGCACTTTGCACCACCTCAAGTACTTCACAACCACCTCAAGCACTTCACACAACCTCACCGACTTCCAAGCACTTTGCACCACCTCAAGCACTTCACAACCACCTCAAGCACTTCACACAACCTCACCGACTTTCAAGCACTTTGCACCACCTCAAGCACTTCACGAACACTTCAAGCACTTCACACAACCTCACCGACTTTCAAGCACTTTGCACCACCTCAAGCACTTCACACAACCTCACAGACTTTCAAGCACTTTGCACCACCTCAAGCACTTCACAACCACCTCAAGCACTTCACACAACCTCACCGACTTTCAAGCATCTTGCACCAACTCAAGCACTTCACAACCACCTCACCGACTTTCAAGCATCTTGCACCACCTCAAGCACTTCACACAACCTCACCGACTTTCAAGCAATTTGCACCACCTCACGGACTTCACACCACCTCACGGACTCTAAAGCACTATGCACCACCTCAAGCACTTCACAACTACCTCAAGCACTTCACACAACCTCACCGACTTTCAAGCATCTTGCACCGCCTCAAGCACTTCACACCACCTCACCGACTTTCAAGTATCTTGCACCACCTCATGAACTTCACATCACCTCACCGAATTTCACGCACCTTAAGCGCTTCACACCTCTTCACGTACCCTCACGCACTTCCCATCACCTCACCCACTCTCACAACACTCCACGCGCACACCTTCACGTCCCTCGCACACACCTTCACGCACGTCGCATCACTTCACGCATTTCGCTCCACCTCAAACCACCTAACCGACCCTTCTTTCGGACCTCACTCCTACATCACGAACTTCACGCCACTTCACGCATTTCATATAACCTCAAACCACCTCACATACTTCAAACCATCTCATGCATTTCACACTACATCACCCACTCTCACGGACCTCACACCACATCACTATTTCACTCCACTTCAAACCACCTCAAGGACCTCACACCACTTCACCAATGCACTTCAATTAATCCACCCTCACAACATCTCACACACTGCACACCACTTCACGTACCTTCATGCACTTCACATCACATCATACACCTTCATGCACTTCATACCACAATCATTCACATTCATACACTTCACACCACTTCACGCACCTTCATGTACTTCACATCACTTCACGTGCCTTCATGCACTTCACGTCACATCACATCACATCACATCACATCACGCACCTTCATGTACTTCATACCACTTCACGCACCTTCATGTACTTCATATCACTTCACGCACCTTCATGCACTTCACATCACATCACGCACCTTCATGTACTTCACATCACTTCACGCACCTTCATGTACTTCACATCACATCACATCACGCACCTTCATGCACTTCATACCACTACACGCACCTTCATGTACTTCATACCACTTCATGTTCATGTACTTCACATCACTTCACGCACCTTCATGCACTTCACATCACATCACATCACATCACATCACATCACATCACATCACATCACGCACCTTCATGCACTTCATACCACTACACGCACCTTCATGTACTTCACATCACTTCACGTACCTTCATGTACTTCACATCACTTCACGCACCTTCATGTACTTCACATCACTGAATGCACCTTCATGCACTTTACATCACTTCACGCACATTCATGTACTTCACATCACTGAATGCACCTTCATGCACTTTACATCACTTCACGCACATTCATGTACTTCACATCACATCACATCACGCACCTTCATGCACTTCATACCACTACACGCACCTTCATGTACTTCATACCACTTCATGTTCATGTACTTCACATCACTTCACGCACCTTCATGCACTTCACATCACATCACATCACATCACATCACATCACATCACATCACATCACATCACGCACCTTCATGCACTTCATACCACTACACGCACCTTCATGTACTTCATACCACTTCATGCACCTTCATGTACTTCACATCACTTCACGTACCTTCATGCACTTCACATCACATCACATCACATCACATCACATCACGCACCTTCATGTACTTTATACCACTACACGCACCTTCATGTACTTCATACCACTTCATGCACCTTCTTGTACTTCACATCACTTCACGCACTTCATGCACTTCACATCACATCACATCACATCACATCACATCACATCACATCACGCACCTTCATGTACTTCACATCACTTCACGCACCTTCATGTACTTCACATCACTTCACGCACCTTCATGTACTTCACATCACTGAATGCACCTTCATGCACTTTACATCACTTCACGCACATTCATGTACTTCACATCGCTTCACGCACCTTCATGTACTTCACACCACTTCATGCACCTTTATGTACTTCAAATCACTTCATGCACCTTCATGTACTTCAAATCACTTCACGCACCTTCATGTACTTCATACCACTTCATGCACCTTCATGCACTTTACATCACTTCACGCACTTTCATGTACTTCACATCACTTCATGCACCTTCGTGTACTTCACACCACTTCATGCACCTTCATGTACTTCAAATCACTTCATGCACCTTCATGTACTTCAAATCACTTCATGCACTTCACATCACTGCATGCACCTTCATGCACATTCACGTACGTACTTCACACTACTTCACCCACGTACTTCACGTTACCACACCCACACCTCATGCACACTCCAGGGCCGCCGAGAGAATTCGCAGGGCCTGGGACAAATCTTCCCTGGGGCCCCATTAAAAATCATTATTTTTAAGCATTATTTTTATTTTTAACCTTAACTAGACTGCATGTGGAGATACTGTAAGGGGCCCTCAATTTCAAAAATTCTCTGACCAATTTAAAGAACCTACTCAATTTTAGGCTCTCGCTATCAAGTCGTGGCCCTATTAAGGTGGGGGCCCAGGGCAATTTGCCCCCCCCCCTGCCCCCTTCTCGGCGGCCCTGGCACACTCACCCAGTTCACACCAATTCACACCACCTCAAATACTTGCCACTGCATAGTATTTGTAATGACAGTTTCCCTAACACTTCCTTTATACATTGTAAAGTTATATATTTTCAGGTAGTTGCATCCCTACCAACAAATGCTTGTACATTACTATAAAACAATACCGTTCCCTACACACATGACTAGAAGAATAACTGAAAATCTGTGTGACAATTTACCTGATCCTTGGTAAATAATATGTCAAGTGTAGAATCACATTCAAAGTCAAATCTGATATCCAATCCTGAATGCTCTCGCCGTTGGCCAGGGGCGAGTGCTTTGCTAACAATTTGCTCTTGATAGTCAAATGGGAAAAAGAATTTCTGAAGTTGTTCTCTAAAACACAAATCATATATCTATTGGTATATCACCTTGTGATAGATTATAAGTCATAGACATAAGAGCAGACTGGTAATACAGACAACTATCCTGGGAAGATCTAAATGGTTTGGTTTTATCGGAGAAAATACATGTATATACTGTCTTGTATTTTAAAATGCAGTTTGCACTACGCTTCTCTAAAATATTGACTATATTCTTGGGGAATGTTTGACGAAAATTAAGAAGTAACAAGTTCTTTCGTTATACAGCATTGTTTGTTCATTCGTTGTACATCATAGTTTGTATGGGGAACCACATTTACATTCAATTTATGCAGAATACTACCTTTGCCTGTCAGCCCAAGGACCGTAACTAAGCGATGTTGATTTAACAAAAGTAACATCAAGATTCCAACAAGGGTCTGTTTCTATTGCACTTTCGTTTTCGGTGTTCATTTCTGGTACAACGCCTAACAACAACCAGAAAAATTGAACGTTACATCTTAGGAATCAAACACAATTTTAAGGACGGGCGATGAACAACTCTCAAAACAACCATACGGAATCCGGTGTCGGCCGCGGCGTTTAGTATAGAACCATTCTGATAAGTTCACACAACCACTAACACAAGAAGTAGTTCTAGACGTATGTTTGTACAGAAAAGTTATATATTTTGTTTCATATTAATTTGATCGTGAGTTTCTACCCAATGCTACATTAATATGCAAATCTTTTCTTCTCGTTCTTCTGATGTTCTTAATGAACAGGACAGACGAAAATGTCGTTTCTGCAGCCTCACCCTGTAAACCAAATGTTAAGGCCTTTGCATATATTTGGCTGCTTAAATATATGGAAAGCCTAGTAGGCCTTAACATTTGGTATCCAGGGTGAAGCTGCAAAAAAACACGTGTTTAAAAACACGTGTGAGGAGAAAATATTCAACATTTCAAACAAAAGCTTTCGTATATGAAAAATGTTACTGCACTTGGAAATATTGATGTACCTGGTTCATCTTGTAAATACGTCATTTGACAAACTTGTGATTGAAGAACAACAAAACCTTCGCCCATGTAGCGAGGAGGACTGTAAAACAACCATATATTAAATATGACAAAAAAACCCTCTGTAATGTGATGTACAGCAACTTACTTTTTACGTCAGATTCAAATCCATCATAAACTCAAACATGCTGAACTAAATGGGCTCATTTTTTCTCCGCCGTAGTCGGATTTGTCGAGACGCTTTTGGCTTGCTGGCGTTTCCAGAGGGGAATTAATTCATGGGGATGGAAAGGGCTTAAAGAGGTGGTGGCAATGGAAATTTGGAACGGACATACAGATTCTGATATACACATTTAACCGCATTACTGTACCTAATTGGTAAACGTTACTGTACCTAATTGGCCGATTTAAGCTCATTTTCCATTAGGCGAATTTGTTCGCGCGAAGCGAAAAACAAATCTTGGCAATGTGATTGGTCAGTGAATAAATTCGCCGCGGAAAAGTTGGAAAGTTCCCACTTTTTTACTGTTCGCGCGAACAAATTCCCCTATAGTGGAAAATTTGGGGAAAATGGGCTTTAGACTACACAACTTTCGCCTAAACCTGTCGCATGCAACTTGCGTTGTACTGTGTAAATCAGCATACAACTCACCTACGACAATGTTAGCTAGTGGTGTGCTTCATTTACAGTACAACTCAAGTTGTAAGCGGGTAGGATGCGACAGTTTTAGGCAAAAGTTGTCAATCAGCCTTTATATAATGACATTCACAAATAACTAAATATAGATATTCTACTCACTCATCTCGGTCGCCAGTGTAACCATTGCTGGGGGCCAACATAACACGAAAATTCTTGCAGTCACATGATACTTTATGAGCAAATTGGTCCAATAATGAGGCAGGCTAAAAATCAAACAACATGGCAGTACTTATATGTTTCTAGTATTGATTTGAACTTGGCGCATGGTTCATACACGAAAATTAATGAACATAAAATGTATAAAATATTAGAAGGCCAGCGTAAAACGTTTTGACAAGGATACATTCTCTGACAGTTGTAATTCACACAGTACATGAAATATTTTCCCATTCAATAGTTTGCCCAAACATTTTGCTTAATTATTATGTTATTAGAAACCATGCACAATGCAGTACGTTCTAAATTAAACGCTGCATTCCAGTCAGCCTTATTTCATACGTACGCATAGGCAAGAAAAATGTAAAGGTAAACCATTAATTTTAAACGCTAGTTATGAAATATCAGAATGTGTACATATCTACAAAAGTACATATTTATAGTTGGTTTTTTTCATCATTAATGATTCATTTAGTGCGTTTGTCAACGTATTAAACAAATATAAAATTTAGAAGGATATATAGTGTCGTATAAAAAGCGCAAGAATGAAAAGCAGTCTAAAGTGTAAACTATAACTACGCAATCTGACGTCCATGGCCTAGGTTATCGCTTTACTCGTACGTTTGTATTCTATCACAACTGTATGTACCAATAAACAATGGTAAAATGGACTGAAATATGTCAAAATGTCCGCTCTTGGTGTTGTATACTAACATTTTTTTCAAACTCAACCTATATAGGCCATTTGAAATATTTCAAATAACATAACATAACATAACATAACATAACATAACATAACATATGAAATTAAACGAATTTAAAATTCTAGGTCATATCCAGGTATGACCTCATTAGCGGAAAGTTTGACTTATTTAATTTTAAAGTGACTGCACCATATTAATTCCTCTTACCTTGTTTACCCTATATATGGCAGCTGCACTTTCAAAATGAAAACACAGAGTTGTTTCCACCATTTTATTTCCAAAAGCAACCTTTCCCTTCAAAATAATTACACGCAGCTTACAAAAAAGCTACAAATAAAAGTATCCTGCAATTGCAACATTGAAATGCTTTATTCAGTGAGGCCAGCGCTGTGGAGTGAGGGATTACGGTTAGAGCATGTCACAGTGTGTAACACTGATTTATGTATGTATGTATTTATTTATTCATTTACAAACTTTGTCGTAAAAGACTGGTCACTCTTACAGAACTTATATTACCCCATTTCCAGTGTCCCTACAAATGTAATCTACACTAAGGTATGTAACAGTGTACTGTAACATGCATGTAACACTATAAACAACCTATTTTGTACATTAATTTTGGTGTATAACAAAGTAAACTTCTCAATTAGTTTTCACTTACTGAGTTAATGTCAAATTTGATAGCTGGAATAAGATCCCTCCAGAGGTAATTCCCATGGTGATCTGGTACAATTTCACTGGACAAGACAGGACAGGACAAAAGAGAAAGGAAAAGATAAGTTTTGTCATTTTTTATTACTACATTAACCACTATATAACAAGAAGATCAGTCAATACAGTATTTACTTTATATTTGAAATAATACAGCTGTATGTGTCATGCACAAAAAGATAACAAAGCTTGATTAGCATAATATTAACCAAATACAAGAAGAACAGTAAACGTGTTTATATATACGTGATGTGAAATAATAGCGAGGTTCAGATTTGACTTCCACTACCTCTCACTGGCTTACTACGCATCTGATTGGTTAATCGGATATCAAACGCATCTAATTGGTTAATGGTCCCCTAATGGTAGTGGTAGGACTAGTGGTAGTGGAAGTCAAATCTGAACCTCTCTAATATGAAATGTGTCGAGTGAAATTCTCCAAATGAGTAATGGTATTGTGCAATTTGATCGCTTCAAAATTCATTGGAATTGGGAAAGTACAGCAATTTATTTAATTGGAATAAATCTTACTTAATGTTTTGATCCTCGTTCAAATTTTCAGATGATTTATGGGCATCTAATAAAGAATAATAAAGAATGAATATTTAAGTAACGGAAATGAATTTAATACTTCAATAAGATATTTCAACTTGAGGGCAAATAGAAACTATACTATATGAGATCGCCAGCCAAATTCACGTCTATTTTTACAAAAAATTATATATCCATTACACAACTTTTGTAAATTTTTAGTAGAATTTTCACCCAAATTGATTAAACTGAAATGTGAAAGATTTGTCCCTTATGTACGTACAACCATTGGCTACACTACAAAAAATTAAATCAAATCAGATTCCCGACAAAAACAACCACAAATTGGATGTATAATGTACCTCCGTAACGATCTTTTTTGCACAAGTCTTGTAATCTGTCATACAAATCAGACCTGAAAAATTACAACGGTTATGATGAATGTTTAATTTATTAGAAGTCCTTATGTTAGTCATAGGTTACACAGTATATTACTGTTTTTGTAGTTTTCCTATATCTTAGATATTGTAAGTATACAAACAGTGTACATGTATAGCACCTGTTATACACATGAAATTCGAAGCCATTCAAGGAAACTGACAAGCGGCAGGAATTGCTTTGGTTTTTGCTGTGGTTTTTCCCCACTATACAACGAGAAAACAAGTATACCACATCAATCCAATAATCAATATACACAATTAAAATAACCATTTCAATGGACCTTTAACCTTATAACTAAAATTTTGATCTAGACAAGTCTAGACAAAAATTTCATCACAGCTTGCAAGACCATAACAAAATTAGTAATATTCCGAAGTTTCGTTGCGAAATGTTGTAAAATGCGGATAATATAGCCTTGCGAAGTTTGCAATTTTCCCAAACACCCGATTTGGGTATCAATTTCCAGTTTGTAATCTAAAATGACTGAAAATTGCAAACTTCGCAGGGCTATATATTATCCGCATGTTACAACATTTCGTAACGAAACTTTGGAATATTACTAATTTTGTGATGCTCTTTCAAGCTGTGATGAAATTTTTGTCTACATCAAAATTTTAGTTATAAGGTTAAAGGTCCATTCTATGACAGTACTTTTATAACACTCTATTATTTCAGCTAAATCAATCCCCCAAGCGCACTCCTTCCCTCTATTAACCCCCTCCCCTTAAAATGCCCCAAGTGTATAAGTCCGTTGTTCCAGCAAAAATGGTCTCTGTGTCCAGAAAACAAGATCCGGGAAAATACAGTCACATATTGCGTACTATGGGTGAGCCACAAACAGGTCCGCCGAGAGGAGGGGGCAGGGGGCACTTTGCCCTGGGCCCCCAGCTTAAAAGGAGCCCCAAAGGAACGAAGGCCTTAAGATTTCTTGATACAAGATTGCGGCATAACATACAGTAAAGTGTAATTTTTTCTAAAACACCGCTTCTCCTGTTCTCGCAAACATGACGTCATAGGGGCCCCTGGGAAAGTTTTGCCTCGGGCCCTCTTG
The DNA here is from genome assembly GCA_902702795.2 of Paramuricea clavata. Lineage (NCBI taxonomy): Eukaryota > Metazoa > Cnidaria > Anthozoa > Malacalcyonacea > Plexauridae > Paramuricea > Paramuricea clavata. The sequence goes on from CACRXK020008017.1 coordinate 13,880, forward strand.
ACGGCCCTGGACATGAAAATTAGGCTTACCTAAAGCCTCTTTTTCATGCTAAAGTTTAATTATACTTATGATGAATTTCGTTTGGAAACGAAAGGAGAAAATAAAGCAACAGGTAACTTTTAACATTAAGAGGCAATTTTTTTCAATGTCACGTATTTGCAATGAAAAGTGTTGAAAACTAAAATCTTTTTGGCGTTCCTCTCAAAATTACTTTGTTTTAGCTTTATTCTCTAGTTTATAGAGTTAGCAACCTTTTTAAATGCATCTGCCTATTGAGAAACATAAAATAATACTTAAAAATTGTCAATTAAAATACACTAATTATCATGCAATGATGCTTTAAAATTGACGCCATATTTACAGCGGGCTGCCATATATGCAAAACTTACTGTCACTGAACTTCAGACATCATTTTCTCTTTGGCGTATCATCTAAAATCTCTTCATTTTAGCATTATTTTACAGATAGAGCATGTACTAAACATACTTTTTAAGTTTGTTTGCCGATTGAGAAACGTATCGAAAAATAAAAATTTTGAATTTAGTCATAACCTCAAGTGATATATTATACGCATTAGTTCTGAGCGCGTGTCACGAACTTACAAAAAAATCTCCTCTTATAACAACAATTGTTCCAGACTGGTCAACAACTGGAAACAAGTACGGCGAACATAACATTTTAGCAAAATTTTAAATTTTTATGAGTTTATTTGGATGTATAATTAAAATTTACCACCATTCTCTGGGATATACTTCTGCCACCAATGAAATATCGCATACCCATCAACCACTCTAGGAAACACAGTTATCATTAAAATCTCAAAATAATATTTGATAGTTCACGTTAAATTATACGAACACGAAATTTAAATCACTATACATATTACGTCAATTACCTAAACGTCAAATCCTTTGTCACGTACAAAACATCTCTAAACATTAACTTTCCAGATAATACCGAGATAGAAAAAGAACCTGAAAGTAAGAAGTAAAAGGTTTAGTAAATAATGAGTCTACCATCGACAGCGAAGGCGTACCTTTGTTAGCTAGGTCTAGCATTTCAATGTTGGTACAGGTTTGGCAAGAAATTAACAAGAAAGAAAAATTTCACTAATGATGGAAGAAGACCGAAGCGTTGCAATCGATTATACTGTACAGTATGTTCACCAGCTGCGATGGCTCGTAATAAAGGCCCGCCAAACTAAACAGTGCAACCATGGTCAACATCACCCATGCAACTTGGTTGGGTTTTTTTGAACATTGTCATGGCTGGATTTTGATGGAAGCTAGTGCCCATCATTTTGCACGTCTCCTGAAAATTCACGCGATTCCCCTTGAAAAATGATGGATCAAAGTCAAAATTTAACTCAAACCTAACAGTTAACTTTAATGTTTGCACAAAATTTTTATAAATATACACTTGTAACACTTTTTTCTAAAAAAAACTCAAAAAAGTGATAATCAATCATCACTGTGTCAATTATCCTTTTAATGCAATGTTTCTAAAGCAGCTTTGTAGTATAATAACTGTAACATGGGGCAAAATTGCATGAGTTGTACAGTCATAATTCATGAATACATTGATAGATATGTACACTTCAGAGGATACATTCTGAGCGCTAACATCCATGGAGGCCGTGGGCTAGACCACTACACCTGTCCTGAAATATTTTCCACCTCCCCCATGCAGCATTTCCACAAAAGTCCAGCCTTGCATTATGTCTGAGCATTATGTTTCATATTGTTGGCTGATGTTGGAACATGATTGATCTGGTTTGACTTTGTTCAAAATTACCATGTCCTCGTGCGATATAAAATGTATACGTCCATTCATAACTCGACGTCATTTTTAATTCAATATTATAATATTGATATAAACGCATGTATGAGGAGCTATAGCCATAACGGAACAAACTAATTCACTATACTGTATACATTGAACGCTTCTACTGAAACAGGTTCGATGGAAATTTGCTTTTGTTTATGGCGTTAGAAAATTTGTAAAATCTAGTTTGGGGAAATTGGTAAAAGTGACCCGTATTATTTTTTGTTAATTTTCGGAGTTACCGTCGTTTCTGTATTTCACTAAAAATAGTCAGCGAATACAGCGATTCCTTATACGTAACTTAACGTTGTTGTTATATTTGGATGGATATATGCAGTGGCAGTCGTATCGGTGTCAAAATAACTTTAAATGGCCAAAGAGTCCCTACAATCATTAATTGTAATGACAGTTTGCCATAACTGGAACCGTGCATTTGGTTGTTCTGGGTAATCGGCAGGTGCACACCCTGGAAATCTAAAAACACTCCCAAAATCTAAAATCCTAGCTAAGAGCCAAAGACCCTGTGCGAAATTTCTAGTAATAAGTAAACTTTTGGCAAGTGTTTCGTTAATGCTTTATCTTACATATACGGACAGCACATTTTGTCATGTACGTAAGTGTACCTGTCAAGATTGCAGGAACAGAAAGTATGGAGCGGGATAGGAAAACTCTACATATGAGCAATAAAGCAAAACGTTCATTTCACAATAGTAAATTCAGTATTCCTGGACTTATTATACAAATTCTCTATCAAAAATTGCTCTGCAGTAAATGTACAACTACAACTGTCTTTATACTATATGGGTTTTCCCATTCCCATTTTGTGTCTCTCTTTCCTGGTCCCAGTAATCCAAATCCTATTTTCCCAGTCCAAAAATAGGCAAATCCCAGTTTCCATACCCTCTAATATTACAAGCACCAGCGCTCTCCCCTTGATGAGTAAAATCGTCTGTTAGACAGAGTAAAACAATAAAGTAAGGCTCATCGGGGGACAGTACAACTTAATGATTTAATTAATGGCAAAACAAGAAGTTGAACAATACACTCCAACACTAGCTGTATCCTCATTTTGCCCAAACAGTGGCTTTAGTACTCTGCTCGGCATTCCAAAGTTACATATGGCTGCCACACAAACATGAAGTGATAATGAAATAATGACACAGTTGAAGCTATTGACACTGTTGTTTCATGATGGTTTAGATAATGGAGCAGTTCTGAAAAATGTCTGGCAGTGCCAGCAGCACCACTGCCATGAAGTGTTTAACAAAATATCTTCACAGGAAATTTTCTTATAATTTGCAGGAAATTTTTGTCATCTTACAGTGTATACTCTGGAATGCCATAAAATTTACTTATTGTTTAAAAATTCCAGAAGTGTTTTACAAAATTATCTTGTGCCGAGATTGAAGTCGATCACACTATGTAGCACCATACATTCTCTGAAATCTGCATAATTATGCACAAAGAGAAGAGAAATATATTTTCTAGGCTTGTAATGGAGATATAAAGTATAAAGCACTACTATTTGTTATATGTCTGTTTATAGATCCTTCAAAAGAGATTAATTTCAATTGTTTTGCCAAAACAGTAAGGACCAAGAAATCTCTTATATTATAAAGATATAATATATGCCACTAGGTCATTCCAGAAAATATTCACACTTCCTAATGGGGGAAGGGGGGGGGGAATACTTGTAATATAATACTAGCAGTTAGTAAAATGTACACTTATTAAAATTTTACATACAATTTCGTCCATGGAATAATGACAATTAGTATGGTGGGTGATTATTGAAAATTCTCCTCGCTGATTGGTTGCCGTGAGGTGATTATAACGTGAGGTGATTATAATGTGATAATCACCTAAGTGATTTTTGAAACGGTGGCCGAAGCCGTTTTGTCAATTAAATGACAAAGAAATGTGTATTTTTTATTTTTTTCTAAATAATCACCTATGAAATTATACTAAAACAATTATTCACGTACCTCACGCCTGGTGATTATCGTGAATAAACCTTCCCTTTGGCGAATAATTGTTAATTATATCAGTCAACCTATCAGAGACGTACACTGCAGAGGATTACAGGCTCTGGGTACATGATTGCATGTGATCTGTATGGACTCAATAAGATCGACTTACCAATTCTAAGATAGGCATCCTTTGGAATGAATAGCTTACTGAAGATTCGGGTAAGAATAAGTCCAACAAATCTTGAAAAATAAAAACCCAGGAAGAGAAGCCAAAATGATAACAAAACACACGCTAAGACAACAAAAACTAAGCCGGGTTCAGCAGTTTGACTTGGAGAGGTTGTGGTATTATTCATAATTTATAATATGCATGAAAGCTGAAATCACATATTATAATTCCACAATTTCAACAAATACTGTATATCAACCCAATGTTTTGCCTATAAAGTCCAGCTTTCCTCACATTTTTCCATTTGGCTTTTAGGATCAAATAACTGCAATTAACATGAAAAGATATGTTAGTTTAACATCAAAATAATGGACATATAAATAAACTGTTTACTAGAAATCACTGTAAAGATTTGTAAAACTCAGCAGATGTACAGCACTATATTATTAACTATATCACTGGCCCATATAGCTGGTGAGGTTTCTAATGTTTCTCATAAATGTCTGAAAAATATCAAAACATTTTGCATTCAATGATCGATATGACAATACTGCATGATTAAAAACCATATGAGATATCTATGTTAAAAACCAAAATACAAATATTAAAGTGTCAAGATCAAGTTCATACATGTCCCAGTTTCAACTTTCAACTTTCAACTTTCAAGGTTCAGCAGCTTTTCTTACCTCTCCAACAGCATTATAATCACTTCAACTAACATCCATGAAAAAGAAATGCAGTCATTTCTATATTCATACTGTAAATATTTCCGTTTGTCTCTAGTGTATTGTATATAAAAGTTTGTTTTATACTGATACTGTCATTAGTGTCATATTGTATTTTCTGATAGTTGTTTTTATTGCCAATCCGATTGTTTCCGATTATTCGACGATGAAGACACGACAGACTAGCAAAGCATGACATTTTTATTACATGAAGTTTGGAAGAAGCACAGGTAAAATGATTTTGTTCAGCCTTTTAGCACTTTTAGTTCATAGTTGCCTCTTAATCTAAATGCAGTTAAAATATCGCGAAAGGGCCTAAAAACCCATTGGTTGGATAGAAGTGGATTGTATTTGCATTTTGCAACTGAAACACAATGTCATTTTCAGAGCTTGGTTGTATTCAGGGGTGCGGGGTGCCCAGGGGTCGGTTGTTCAAAGTTGGGTTAGCTTAACCCTAGGTTAACTTAAAATTTAAAGCAAACTTCCCAAGAGCTTGTCAGGCGCGTAGCCAAGGGGGGGGGAATGGGGGGTCCGGACCCCCCCGCCCCCACTTTTTGTAAAGATCAATATTGTAATTCTTCCAAAAGTGGGAAGAAACTAGGAGGGGGTGCAAGTTGCGAATATTTTTAAAGAAATCAACTGTCGTCATTAAATTGAAATAATTGCGTATTTGCGTTCGCAGGCTATCCAGTCTGTTATGTACAGTTTAGTTTGATGCAAGTCATGCAACGCTTCAGAATACTTTAAAGAGAATAAATGGACTTAGTGACCGCTGTGGATGCGGTAACTGCGCTAATCGCTAGATTTTCTTCTTCCGGAATGAGGAATAATTTCTCGAGTTTGTACATACTAGTAAGTTCAAGGCAGTCGAATTTCACGTTGAAGATTCGTTTAGAGATCCCAGCAACAAATTAAACGCCATAGAACGCTTCCAAATTGTCTAGCTGATGGACAAACATTGCTTGGTGTATCATTCAGTTACCACGTTGCCTCCTCAACTCAACTCAACTCAAAACGCATTGATTTTTACTATTGTCTGCTTGGTCTGCTGCTGAGGGAGCTGAGGAGGCTATTTTCAGTATTGGTACAATTCTCGGCATTCACTCCAGCACGTTGGAGTGATAATAATAGAGACTTTACGATTTAGGACGGCAACACGACAGCAATGGTTACCAATACAATAAATTATTGAAACGAATTGAGTAGTTACAATATATGAATAATTTAGTCATTGTCCTCGCTCTGTTTACAACGCCAAATCACAGATTTTCACGTCTTCATACAACGCCAACGGCTGCATTTCAAACCGCAACAAGTGCAACTTCAAACTGGGTTCAGCAGAATTTGTCCCAACCATAAAACCCATGTCTTTAACTTCTAAGATTGTATTAAATTCATAAGATTGATAATATACGACGAGTCATGTTTACTACCATTTATTTGAAGGAGTTTGTTTTGGCCGTCGGCCATCGCGTTGCTGTCCTAAAATTGTATAAGGTCTCTAATATAGAAAAGGTGCGGAATTTGGCAAGAAGATACAAAATTCTAGAGGAAGGTACCTGTCGGGAATATTCTTTATTCCGAAAGTCTGGATGCTTTTGCAGTTTGATGCAGAAAGAGGGGTGAAAGAACCCTTACCTTCCATTAATATTAAAGAAGTTTGGTGAAAGTGATCACGCTGGCCTTTACCTAAACCTTCACAGAATCATTTGTATTGCGGCCACAATTCCAGTTACAATAGCTTCATGCGAAAGATGCCACAGCAAAGTTCAGTAAAATTATCAACAATTATACATGAGAGCAACCATGGGTGAAGATCGACTTGAGAGCTTGGTTCTTGCTAGTAGCGAAAGAGATGTAGCCGAAGATATTAAGTTGCATTCTCAAAATCTCTTGTCGACTACATTTGCTTTGAAGTCTAGAAGACTTCCACTATAATATATTAATTCGTGTAATCTAAAAGTTAGATGCAAAGTTGTATTCCTGAAAACGGAACACAAATTAGATTCCCGTTCGTGTACGTAAATGTTGTATAATATGTGTATCGTTTCAAAAGGAAAATGATTTTAGAATGCATTAAAGCATTTCTCAACTTAATAACAAGTTCTTAAAACTTGGACTAGTATCCCAAAGGTCGCGGGTTCGATTCCCACCGTGGCCAAGCTAACTTTTCAGCTTGCCCGGTGTGGATGCACACTCAGAGTAACATCACAAACATCCGGCATTTAAAACTTTCTTTTTCTATTAATTTGACGTGTTATATTATTAGTTTTTTACGCACATGCTTTGTTAATCTCGTAAATATTTCATCTATTGCATGAAATAGACCAAATCTGTGGCATAGATCACCAAAAGGCCATGCCAAATATGCACGTGGGAGCGTTTCGCTAACCTTAAAATTGAAACATTTTTAGCTTTTAAAACAGTCAGAACAGTACTTTTATGTATTTGGCACTTTATACCTCCCCCCCCCCATTCGTATGGGGCTGGCTACATGCCTGGAGCTTGTTTATAAATTTGAAAATATTTCTTCAGAGATCTTGTCTGAATCAGTGGGAGTTTTCTTCTCTGAAGTTTTGAAATAAACAGACGTGCAGAAATACATAAACTAAAACAGCAGCGCCAGTTAATAAGACGATAAGTCATACACACAATCCATAAATAGAAATATATTTAAACAAGAGGCAACCTTTTCATTCAAGGAGCCAAATTAATACAAGTAAACAAAACATGCGCTAGACTGTATAAATGTCACCGTCACTCGCGGGCGCATATCAAAGGCAATACGTCATGTAATACTGGCGTAACTTCTCTTTTTTCTTATTTTATGACAAAAGTTAAATATCTAAAATTGTGTAACCAATTAAAATTTATGATCAGATATTCTTAGCTATTTGTCCATCACATAGTCACCGAAACGTTCTGGGGGACGTCGTTGTCTGCTGGACCTACGCAGAGGCACACTCTCACCCGGGCCATTAACATATTCATTCCCTCTTGACTCGTCTTCTGT
>CACRXK020008018.1:0-21579 GCA_902702795.2 Paramuricea clavata
ATCTGCCTGGTAGACTGATTGAGAACTCTCTGCTACACGACAACCGAGGCGCTGAACCATTCGGTGGCGAATCATGTTCCCAGTTGCTCCGCTATCTATTGTTATACGCACTGGATGATGGTCATAGAACATGTCCACATATGGGGATTGTCGAGTCTGAATGCGGTAGGCTCTGGAACTGGTCTTCGGCTCTTCATCTCTCAGATCACAAGCGGGATCAGCTCAATTTATGCTACTCTCGGATTCGGGGATATCTTCTAAAATTTCTGCAATCTGTCTGGCTTTTACCATGTATCTGCGATCTTGGTCTGGCAGGAAGTTACATTCACTCAAAAAGTGGCTGCTGTTAGTGCGGCCAGCTTGTTTGCAAAGGGGACATGACTTAAGTGGTCGATTTGATCTGGTATTTGGTCTAGCAAGCAGTCTCTCACTACCAGGCTTTCGATAGCTGCTAACTGCTGTACGCATTATTTTGGCATCATCAGCTGAATGAATTTCCTCCAGCAATGAGGACAGGGCCTGTGATATCTCTGGTTTGATAGACGCCAGTGTTCGTGATCTTAACTCTGTGCCGTACCTTTGTTTTACTAATTTTGGTAACTCAGGGTTGATAAGTCTGAGCCAAGTGAGAACAATAAGATTTTCAACAGTTGATGATAACTCCTCATCTTCAGCAAGCTGCACCCCATGGTGGGAGAGGCTGTTAGCTCGAAGTAAACAGTCCTCGACAAAGGCTACTAATCTCTGGTATAGGTCTTCAGGACGCTCGTCTGTTTCTAAGCGTAGATTTGCGAAATCAAGAAAGTGTGCTCCTGTCACTTGGAAACCAAAGTGTTCTCGTATTGTATTCCAGATAGACTGTATAGAGGTTGAATTTTTGACCAAAGTGTTCCTAGATATGATTGGGCAATAATTTGCTATTTGACCAAGCATAAGTTCCAAGAAATTTACTTTCTGTTGGGCTGTTTGACGACTGTTCTGGGCAACGGCTTCGCCGTCATCTGTAAACCCACGTAAAGGCTGAGCCCTAGTCTTCTTTCCCCACGTAGCGTCTTCGGCCAGGAATGGTGCGAAATTGCTGTCAAGTGACAAAGTGTAGATTAAATTCTGCCTCCAGTTTTCAAAGCTAGTTATAGTCTCGATCTTTGAAAGGCACCATTGCTTTGGAGCTCGGATGAGTACTAGCCATAACTGCTACTATTTTTCCGATGGAAGTGCTTTACAGCGAAATATTCGAAGTGTTGACTTAAATTGTAATTTCAGAGTTAGACATAGATCGGCATTTAACACTCAGTTGTTTCCTGACGCCGATAACTTGGCGTAAGTTCAACCGCGCTGCCACCACGCCAGTTAATAAGACGATAAGTCATACACACAATCCATAGATAAAAATATATTTAAACAAGAGGCAACCTTTTCATTCAAGGAGCCGAAATTAATCCAAGTAAACAAAACATGCGCTAGACTATATAAACGTCACCGTCACTCGCGGGCGCATATCAAAGGCAATACGTCATGTAATACTGGCGCTGAATTCACTTCAAGCTCACAGCCGGACAAGAAATGGAAATATATTGATAAAAGGTACAGATTTGAAGATACAGGCAAGAAAATAACACTCTAAATAGTGTTTTTGATGGGGATTCGAACAAGGCTATTATAAAGAGGATATGTTCGAAGGGGCCGAAGTTATTTTCGGCGAAATGTATGGCTTGTTTATATTTTTGTTCAGACAATTGCGTAATTTGATATAATATGATCATGTTTGACTTCAAAGGCCCATAAATCGCTACAATGTTGATAATGACTAAAACTATAGGGAGGAATTAGTTGAATCTTTTATTTCTGAGTCGAATGGTGGTATTCCTATCTTCATAGCATGCACTGAACCGAAGATATGAAAACACAAAGCCGTCAACCGCTAGCGGATGAATGATTTGGGATGGGCCGCTAAAGAATTAATTAATTAAATCTATTTCTTGTTGGATAAAACAAATGACAGGTAATGTTTATTAGAGATTACACGATACCGGATTCGTATTGGAGCGACATCAATTTAAAGTGTTTTCCAGTTTTGTCTGCTATTACAACTTTTCATATATGAAGTTTTTGTTTAATTATGCTATGTTACCATAATTTTAAGTGCAAAATTCATCTCCAAGCAGTAAATTTGATTTCGCTGCGATGCGAATCCGGTATTGTGTAACTGGGACCTAAGAGTCGTCTATTAAGAAACTTTTTAACAGCAACTAGTAAATTTGATTGCATTTCCGGTGCTCTGAGAGGTCTCAAGTGTCAAAATTTCCCGGTGGAGTATTCCCCGGATCCCCCTACTAAACTCATGCCTTCGACGTTTCGGTGTAGTTCCCTTAATCCAAAAATGGCTCCGTAGTTGACCTCCATCGGATATTTTACAACATTCCATGGCAAGCATGTGGTCGGTACAAGCTCGTTCGTCAGTACGTCCTGTGGACGGACCTGATATCACGCGATAGAACTAATTATGTAGAAGGATTTTGTAGATAAAAATTTAGAGTGTAAATGTTATATATTTAATAGACCTAACCAGGAGTAGTTGTGAGAAATGGAAGTCATCTGGCGGGAATCGACAAATGGCCTCTGCAGCTCAGTTGGTTAGACTGCTGCTCTAGTACTGGAATCGCATGTCTGTATTTTCAAATTCTGCCGGAGGACCTATAGTTGCATTTTCCGCAAATACTCCTTGTTAGGTCTATAATAAATGTATAAAATTTGAACAATGGAAATTTCCATCAAAACCCTTAAAAATAAGTGATTCGTTAATAATTATTATGGCTGGTCAGTCATTTAAATTCATGACCATAGGCGTACGGGGGGGGGAGGGGGGCAGCTGCCCCCCCCCCCAACAAGATTACAAAGTCGAAAAGTCGGGCAAATGCTCAACAAAAGTCGGGCAAAAAGTAGTCAAAAAAAGGGGGGAGGTCGCCAAAATAAATTGTTCCGGAAAAAAATTTTTCGGCACTTGTCGGGCACAATCCGAAAAAGTCGGGCAAATTTCTTTCAGCTTCCCCCCCCTAATTTTTTCCTTGCCGTACATCTATGTTCATAACAGAAGAACATATAACCACCTGTAAAATTGTTTCGTAAAGCCGCGAAACCCACGATCGTGTACAACTTCTTACAAGTGTTCCCTTTTCAAAGTCTTTTCAATACTTTGTAAAATACCTTTGTTGCAGCAGTTTCCTGATGATCGTGAAGAGCTAGCCAAACAGCATGCCCAGTTGGGTTTATGGTATCAAATTTCCATTGATAGATTGTTCCCAGAGAGTCAACAGCCAGTAACTCGGTTTTGTTCTCTTTCGTCCAGGCTGGCAACCGTTGGAAGCAATAGTCTGAAGTGTTACACGTGCCATATACTTTTTCTAACACATCCTTAACCGTTGTAGGCCAAGTTGTTCCTGAGTTCCACCACCAAAATTTTGTCCAAGTATTCATTCCTTGTTCGCAAAAAGCGAAGGCATTCCAACAGCTGAATAGCAGCAACAAAATAGCAACTGTATCTATAAGTTAAAAGGAGTAATTAAGACCTGATTCCACGGACGGTTTCGTCGGCGAAATGCGAAAAATTAGTTAAGACCATGTTAGACGGTGCAATTGTTCTTGCAACCTGCAATGCAATGCAATGCAATGCAATGCAATGCAATGCAATGCAATGCAATGCAATGCAATGCAATGGCATGCATTGCAAGTTGAAAAACAGATTGCACCGTCTAACCCCCCTAGTTTGCAACTTGCAATGCAATAAAAAATAGCATTGTAAGTTGCATGGAAAGTTGGACCGGCTTCTACTTTTTGCAATACTGCGAGACAACTTGTCTCGCAATACTTAGGAAATTAGCCAGTCAGAAAGCTGCATAGCCTGCGATCAGGATGAATTTTTGGCAATTCAAAATGGCGGACTTATTGTTGAGCTTCATTCAAACCATGAACGAAGAAGAAAAAATGAAAATGAACCGGCAAAAGACCAGGTAAAAACGACAAAATTAACAGATTTTGACAAAATTGCCCTTTTGGAGGCAGTGAAAAATTGTCCTTCCCTATGGAAGAGCGGTGAGAGTTGGGCAAAGAAAGACAAAAACAAGAATTCATGCTGGCGCGGAATTGCAGGTCGCAAAACAAGTTGTACTCTCATCTGACATGTCACTGCAACGTGCAATATTTATTTTTTTATATATTGCATTGCATGTTGCAAGAAAAATTGCACCGTGTGACATGGCCTTTATAGGTGCATGCGCAGTAAAGATAAATTAGGTTTGTCGAGAAAAAAATTCGCTTCACCAGTCAGTAGAAGTCAGTTCTACTTTTTGCGAAAGCGGAAAAAGTGGGACAATTCAATATAATCGCTCATGTGCAACCTTCCGTATTTCGCAGACACAGTTTCTCGCGAAGAATTTCGCCGTCGTGCAATCAGGGCTTTACAAATGTTTTTACTTTTCCCTCACCTTTCCTACTGTATTTGGTGCATTCTACACAGCGGCATGCTGGAAGAGGTGCAGGGACCATGCTCCCCCCCCCCCTCTGAAAGGTTTATAGGGAGGCGAAAAAGCTTTTAAGGAGCAATGAAACTGAATGAAATGAAAGCAAAATTGTTAATTCTACTTAAAAGATGGCCGAATGTGTAAAGGAATATTAAACTGTTTTATTATATTAAATATATTTTATTATGCGCGTATTAAACTGTCTTGAAGAATGTTTCGAAAACTCCCCCCCCCCCCGCGTCGACGCATATTTTGGCAAATGTATTGTGATTGGTTCCAAGTATTGAGATGGCTTCCCCTGATAGTGACGAACAGTGGCCAGCACGCCACTGATTCTACAAGCTCTGTTTCGCACTTTTTCCACACTGTATATACGCCAAACACAATTAACGTTGCAAATATTCAGCCCAAAGTGAGTGACAAGTTAGAGTAGCTGTACATCAGCCTAGACGTATATGCCCATTACTTGGCTGGCTTTGTCAGGTTTGGACAATTGAAGGCTAGCATGTATTACGTCATCATTAAAATGCATGTAACTAGAACGCCTCAGATAAACTGCTTATCTTTTCCTTGAATCCAAATCTGACGTCCAGACACGCGTTCCTGGACCGTCAGTTCATGCGTGTTTATGTCGTGCAACTCTCTCGCGACCACATTTAGGACCATGCCGTTTTAATAATAATAATAATAACATGTATTTCCTATAGCTCAATGGCGCTTTACAATATTTAGAAAATTGTAGTATATTTACATCTAGTATACTTACATCAATCCATTTAAATACTTACTGTATTTACATTACCATATAAAAATTAAAGTCAACATAAAAAGTAAATTAGACAAAAAGTCATTAGATAGATACAACTAACAATAAATAAAATTGGTAAACTAGTGTCAATTACTTATAGAAAGAAATTTTTTAATAAATATGTCTTCAATTTTGTTTAAATGTAGATATGGATTCACTTTGACGTACTGAATCTGGAAGTTTATTTCTTATAGCTGTGGCTCGGCATGTGAAAATGATCTTTGACCATAGTTGACCAACTTTATGGGGGGTACTGAGAGACGTCCTTTCATCGATGAACACAGATTAATAGTTGATTTGAGCGGTTGTAGCATATCCCCATAGAATGCAGCTCAATGTTGCAAATCCACTTAGAGCCTTGTAAGTGATGAGAATTATAGTATCTTGTAAATGATACGTTGGCTGACGGTAAGCCATAGTGCAGCTCTTTCATAAAAGGGGTAATATGATCAAATTTTCTACGTCTATCAAACGTGCTTGCGCTATTCTGCACATGATTTTGTAATCGATGAATCATGAATTTTAGCAACCCACATAACAGCTATATTTAGTTTAGAAGTAATAAGTGCAAGAACAAGAGTTACAGTGTCTGCTGTAGATAGATAATCTCTTGTCTGTTTTCTAGTGCCGATTTACTAAAAAAGCTGGCAGGATTTACATATACGTACTGTATGCTTGAAAGAAGAAAAGTGTCTTTTCAAACAAAATCAAGGTTCTATAGTTAATTTTATATTGAGATGGACTCTCAAGTTTGACTTCAAATTTCGAGTTCGAATTAGCGCTCTAGCTTTATTTAGTTGAATGGATGTGACATAATTACCAAACACTAGTATCTGACAAAACTAACCGAGTAAAGGCTTTGGTCTGCCAGTGTCAATTACTAGGTCAATACATTATGTCATCGGTTTGTTATTTGTCGGAAAAGTTTTTCCCATGACTTTTGCCGACAAACTAATAATTTAGCTTAAGCATTAGATGCCCTATACAGACCGTGAGTGACTGAGTGTTTTACACAACAAACTAGAATTGTTTAAGATTCAGTAAAAATTTTGTGAATCATTACTGTGAAAATTATAATTCATATATTATTATTCATAAACAATTTTATAATTTCTTATTTGTTGCAGTACGTGTTGAATAAAAGCTTAAACCGCCATCACAGATAATGAAAACAAATAGTGCCGATTGCCGAAGGAAAAATATACCATTATAGCCTAATTTATACGCATTTGGCGATTGCGAGACAAATGTGAATTTGCGTACGTCTTGCGGGCTTGCGGTACAAGTATACTGAATGCATTATACATGCATCTATCTCCTAGCTGTATTTGATAAGATTCAATTTTTGACAAGAAATTATGTCAGATTTTTAGATATTTAACGTTTGGATGCAGGAAATTCATTAAAACTCTTTATCAAGGTTTGGAATAACATAAATCCGGTCCAACAGATTTGCATGGCGAATTTTAACACCTTCGATCAAGTGTTATTTCCTGCAATTCCGTACAGACACAAACTTTTTATCTGGACAGACATGTAGTCGTGACTAAGTTTTCTTCCCAACTTGCCTGGAACTGGGCGGGGGGAGGTGGGGGTGGGGAGGGGGTGGAAGCAATATTGTTAAGGCACAGACACACCGGACGCGATTCCACAACACGACGCGATTTTTCGATTTTCACTGACCGATAACTTTCGGATCCAAGTTTAAATTTTCCAAATATTTAGAAGCGCTATAATATTTTGAGTTATTTGGTCTACATATCTTTCAAAATTTGCTCTGATTGGCCGTTTCATTAAATTTTAAAAACTAAAAAATTGGGCCGCATTGTTGAATCGCGTCAGGTGTGTCTGGACCTTTACTGGACGAGGAGTTCACATGAGGGATGGGAGAGACTTGACTTGCTCTGCTCATATGTTATTGACATATTGTTTTACCTGAACCCAGTGAAATGAATATAGCTAGAACGCTACCTCTAACCGGGAATTTGAAGGCAAACTTGAAGGTCGGTCTCAGTCGTTTCACGCATGCGAGGAGCGCGGTCAATCGGTTACATTGAATATGCATTCCTGAAAACACGCTTAAAATTTACAAAAAAGCTTTTAACAGCGCGCGCTCAATGCTTTCTATTAATGCATTTATTTAGGTAGACGTTCTAGTAGACTTTACTTTTAGTTTTTTTTCTTAGTTTTTTTCTTATACTGATTGTTACGCAAGAGGGTCACGAAGCATAAACACGTGGAGATTTGGTTCGAGTAAAAGATAGGCAGTTTTCCGAAGGTAGCGTTCCAGTTATAATCATTTCACTGCCTGAATCAGACATATATCCTCTATGCTGTAAGAGGACTTGAAAATGAAGCACCGGACGTCAATTATGTCATTGTAAATACAAAAGGAGGACGGAAATTAATTGCATACTGACAATCTTATATCTGCATCACTATTACCTGATCGATCAGACACACCTAATTAGCTCGGAACAATAAATTATTTTTCAGCATTTGCATATGACTTCAGCAAATAAATTAACTTCTTCTTATAAGATGGGTATAGTAATATGACATAAAATTGTGTGCCTCGAAATACATTTTTGTAATTTAACTAAATAAAGGTTATCCTTAATATTTTTTTGAACGAATCTAAGATTTCCTAAAATGGTTACGAGGGTGTTTCAGTTCCATTTCCGCACTCAAACTATATCTGAATCCTAATCACTCGACCCACTAACTTGCCAAATCGCATTCTCAGATGGCATATTGCTGATGCAAATCCCACTTCAAGTTATCCAAATCTCATTTTATCTCCAGAGAAAACAAAAGGCAAATCTCAACTCCCAATTATATTTCTTCGCAAACCGGCCTCATAAACTGATTAGTTATAATTGGGCATACTGTATATACTATAAATACATATATATTACTATGTAGCAGTCAGTCTACTTCAATCAAAGACTAGTAAACTGCAATCATTGTATATTGCAAAAAGAAAGTTAAATTAATCAAGTTGGGTTTGTAAGGCTGCGTATGTTATTTTGGAGTCCGACAGGACGCACAAATGTGGGATATATACTGGATATTCTGACAACATGCAGCATTTGATGAAACTCTTTCATTCTACGTTCAGCAATGACACAGCCTGTTTAAACCGAATTCAAGTTGGGTTCTATCATACGAATAATTTTGATACCACATGCATATATATGACTATGTATAACATCAATAAAGTAGCCACAAATCAGTGGTGTTTTTACTTACTGATACCTCCAGACTTGCGTTGAAACATCTTCCCAGCGTTTGTGCGAACTAAGGCAAGCAACACTGATTTCGAGAGTTCCCAGTGTCTGTACAATAAGTGTCATAATCACAGGTAAGCTACCAATCACGGCAGTGTTAGCGAATTCTTAATAGACAAAAGTTTTCTTGTGACGTCAGTAACTTCAGTTTTAAGTTCCTCTTTAGAAATACTAATTACTATAAGATAATGCAAGCCGCGATAGATCAATAAATTTTGATAAATCAACAAATAAATTCGTGGTTTAGCCTAGATTTCACTCTAATTTTGATTGTGTACTCTTAATGAACGATATATACCTTATGAGTTATGTCCTTATCTAAAACAAATACACTCCCGCAGTGTGACATCGCCTTTTTTAATATATCAACAGCAGTTTGTGATGCGGTAGTAGACACTCTTCACAAAGGAATGGACGCATAACAAAGCAGAAAACATTGCTCTGTGTATGATAGCACAATACCCCGATTCAACGGGTTCAACATAGATTCATTAGACTTGAAGGTTGAGTAAAAAGTTAATTGCGTATAAAAAGGACTTAGCTGTTTCAAAAAAGAACAATCAACGACAATTTCATAAAGGCAAGGATTACAAAAAATCGAACGATGTTAATTTCGTCCGGATTCACGAGTGACTTGTGAGGTCGGAACCAGCCGAAATCGTGCATATTTGAATCAGTTTGAAATTTATCTCTTCCCTTGTGAACCGCGGCTTTTTTGATTGTCAATGCATAGCACAATAAAACAAATTAACAGAAATGTTAATCTGTGATTTGAATAATCAAATCTATGTTTGGTTAAAATCGGTCCAATATTCTAAACAATGAGGGGAAGGAAGTAGGGCAGACAGCGTTTATTGAAAATAACTTATACATTTGTTTGTTCAGGAAAACAATTATCTCAAAATCAAATATTAAAAATCTAATATAAACTAATGTTACGAAAGTATCTAAATAGTATAAAAATAGTTCAGTTTGCACCCCAGGTAATTATAAATATTAGTTATGTCAAATGGAGAGATAATGAGCAATTTTGCTGCAAAACGCAGATAAAGAAGATATCATTTCGGACTTGTGTAAAAGTGTCAGTTATCTGTCCATTAGGCATATATGATAATTTATTTGTCAAACTGTCAAAATTGGACGATAGCCTTGCGTGGTGGCCTGTTGTGTTTGCATAATTCAAAGTCCAAGGCTGGTTCTTCATTGACCTTGAATGTGTGCATGTTTAGGGCGTTTCTGTCAATCATTCTTTGGTATATTTCGCGCGGTCGAGTAATTATAACATTACGTCATCAAAATCTTGGTTCAATAAAATTGTAAGTAAATTTAGTTCAGCAGGTAAAGTAAGGTTTACATACTGTAGGTATAGTTTGAAGATTTAACTATGATATTTTGATAAGTATTTTAAGTTGTGAACATATTTTAACACTGATAAATTGAACAGCGAACCGACTCAACCAGTGCGACAACACCTTAAATAAACAGAATGTGAGAGCTGGAACGAGCTAGCAACGCCATCCCACACTTTTATAACTCAACATTCATTGGCTGGATACAAATCACACCACTTGCTAGATCACGTGTACAAAGATTCCCTCAACCGTTAGTATAAAAGGGCGTGCACAACCGAAATTCGTCGGTGAACTGAGTGGACTGTCGAGTGGATTGAGTGGACTCTCGAGTGAACTCAACGAAGTAAAAATTATGTATGAAAAGTTGTAGAAAGCTCAAAACGAAACAAGAAAAAACAACAAGAAAACGAACTGAAAACAACGAAGAAAGGCTGAAGAAAGAAGAGAACTTTGGAGCAAAATTATTCCAATATTAACATTAGTGACAATAATTAGAAACACTTGTAACGATTCCCTACCTCGCGTATAGAAAAATAAATATTTCTAACACTAATATGTATCTTAGTTTCAAGTATATATTTGATCGCTAATAGGAATACATAATGTGGGGACTTAAAGATTGCAGTGAAAGAAGTTACTTGTTTTAGACATCGAATTCGTGTCGAATTTAATTCCTTGCGTGAATTTAATTAATGCATCTAAATTTTATTCGACAGAATTTCGAATACAATTTCCCTCAATTTCGCAAGGAAACCCGTCAAATACGTCTCACTTAATGCGCTGCATGCGTGCAACAAAACCATTTGAGACATACTTTTATCGCAAATCAAACGGTGCGTTCCTTTAGTGCAATCCGGATCATATTAACCGATTATCGATTTTCAGTTTCATTTAACAAAATCTTAAAATAGATTCAAGTCTGATGAATCCACCTCAACATGTGGATTTTCGGATTCAATCTGAAACTTGATTAGGATTCAACGTTCCTTTTGAGCTTCTGGTTTTCTAACATGCACCTTGACCCGACCGAAAGGTAAAGTGGGCAGGGGTGTCGCCCCCCCCCCCACCTGGCCCCTCGGCCACGGCGCCACTGATAGTGGGACAGAAAATTATTGTAAATTCTCACAATTCGTTCCAATTGTTTTATGAATTCAAAAAATCCGAATCCTAAAAATTCAAATCTAGATTTACAAAAGAAACGCTCCTAAAATATCAACAGGATTAAATTCGACCCGGCGAAATTCGAAGTCTAAAACAGGCAATTACGTACCTATAGAGTATAGGAAATTATCATTTGATACACATCACTGATGCCTAAATCCGGTTGTGTTCAATCGGTTAGTTTGAAACCCTTGTAGAATCAAACACTATTTAATTGCTATTTAATTCCTATTTTATTGGGCTTTTTAATTCCTACTTGTCAAAATATTTATTTCCTATTTTTACTATTATTTTTTTTCGAGGTTTTTCCTATTTAAATTAGGGTAGAAAGGCTATTTTTTTCCTATCCAAGTGGAACCATATTTTTTTCCTATTCATGATATATTTCTAAACAAATATTTAATTGATGTACTCGAATAGAAATTAAATATAGGTTTCAAATATGATAAAACTAGAGCTATCTAAGGAAATATAGTTTCGACATAGTTAGTAAATATGTATCAAATAGTTAAAACATAGTGACAATATAGGTAAAAAATACGGCAGGTATAAAACGCAGGTTGCAGGTTGCAGGTTGCAGGTTGGAATTTTGCAGGTTGGGAATTTTGCAGGTGGAATTTTGCAGGTTGGGGATTTTGCAAGTTGGAATTTTGCAGGTTGGGGATTTTGCAGGTTGGAATTTTGCAGGTTGCCAGGAACTTTGCAGGTTGATAATGCAAACTTAAAATTACACCACTTTTTTAGTATTCTAGTATAACTTAGTTGTGCATTTATTGCAGTCTGACTCCTTGTCGGCGCTTTTGACATCAGCTAATCAGCCTACCCTGTTGCCAGGATCTTTGCTTCCCAAGAGCAAGGAGCCTGGGAACGAGGTTGGTATTGGCGTTTTGTTAAAAATGGTGTTTTGTCAAGAGACAAAATACCTACCTCCACAAAGACTATAAATATTTTTGTAAATATAATTTCAATGAACTGATGAAAAATTTAAAATTAACTCAAACTGGGAAATTTTGACCAGTTAAATAAATACATTTACCCTTTCTAAATTCTCACAACTTTCTATTTGAATAGGAAATTATAAATAGCTTTTTAAGATCTAATTATTTTGCTATTTATTAGCTATTTTAACAATACGTCAATAGCTCTAAAAATAAAAGTAAACATAGTTTAAAAATAGCTATTTAATAGCCATTTTGAACAAAATTCTCCACAACTTTCTATGAATAGGAATTAAATAGCTATTTAAGATCTATTTATTTTGCTATTTAATAACTATTGTAAGAATGGCTCTAAAAATTCAAAAAATAAAAGCAAACATAGTTTAAAAATAGCTATTTGATAGCTATTTGGAACAAAGTTCGCCACAACTTTCTATGGAAAAAATAGGGCTAAATAGAGAAAAATAGGTATAAAATAGGTTATAAATATGTCGGATTCTACAAGGGTAGTGCTGTGTTCTGTTCGGTCTAGGGTTGGGCGATATTAAAGAAATTATCACGATATTCGATAATATCGCAATAAATGCAATAAAAACAATGACCACATTTTTCAATTTTAATTAATATCATAGTGATTGCATAGTAAGCTTATATATAATCTTATTAAAAACAAGTAAAACAACAAATTTAAAAAATATGAAGGATTTTTCTAGTCTAATATTTACTGTTCATAAACCAGAACTGTCTATGCAGTGTCTAACTGTGTCTCTGCTGGCACAAATGCTGTGGGCACAGCGCAAGCAAAACCTGCAATATCATTGTTCAGCAGATTATAAATAAATAATTTTAGCTTTTGCATCGTATTAAATTCGTATTTAATTCAGGAAATAGTTTTAATTATTTTAAAAACTATATTTTCTAGGGAATTGAAAGAATTTTTTAGGATTTTATAACACGGTTATATACACATGTGAAGCAATATCATAATAGTCATCGAGCATGACGATAATTTCGATATATCGTCACTCAAATTTCTGCCTTCGATGCGATAATCGTGATTGAAAATATCGCGACAAATCAAAATATCGAAATATCGCCCAAACCTAGTTCGGTCGGCTCTGATATTTCGACGGTCAAAACCAGTGGGTGAAAATATCAAATTATTTACCTGCGATTTAGTTTCTTTCAACATTCGTATGTTCTTCATTCTTCTATGATGTGTGCTTGTTCTTGAAATACCAGATTTGACTTGATTTCTTCGCATACTTAGCGAGTATAAGGCGAAAACTCCGAAAAATGTCAGTTTTACAATAGAAACTATAATCTTTCATTCCTCAAGTGGGGCCACTCAAGATGGCGGCCGGTCTCAAATTTCAAAACATGACGGCATCAACTATTTCGCTGACCTCAGAATGACATTTCGTCAAAACTTTTTCTTCAAGATTGGTTTAGAAACAAATTTGGAGTAGGGTTAGGTTAGAGTTAGACAAGGATTAGGATTAGCGTTAGAGTTGGTGTTTGGAGTAGGGTTAGTGTTAGTAAAACCGTTGCTTTGTTACGTTTTGTCACTCTGAGGCCAGCGAAATAATCTCTTCCAAACATGACGTACTTCCAGCTTCAATTTTTGATTGGGCCTTCTATTACGATGCTCTATCCAGTCTTAGTGTATATCAGTCATCTTGAATCCAGCGACTAATAGTAACGACGTAATTTTTGACAAAAAAATAACGTAGGTCATTTTGTGACTAACAATCCGCGAAAAGCCGAGGCACTGAGTGCCCAAGCGACTAAAAAGGCTGATGAATATAAGATATGAATTGAATATTCTTTGGCATGTATTGGTCGTACTGTATATTAAAAGAATAATTACGATCTCAACTCTTAACTACTCATAGATTATGTCCGGGGGCGAAGCCAGCTCAGACGATTCAGTCCCGCTATGCAAATATTGCCATGTTTATAAACTATTTCAATTTCTAAAGAGATGAATAATGATAATGAGATGAATTTTGCATAGCGGGACCAAATCTTCAGGCTGGCGTAATGTGTCTTGGCGCACCGCTGGACCCGGTTTTATGCGCATACATACCAGTGGTTTTACTCCATATCACGAAAACACCATTCCCCAAACGGCAGTGGAATAACGTTATATCAGGGGTCCCCGGTTCAAAATTTTCGAAGGCCCCCCTAGTAGAGGTGCCAAAGGCACGAGTTGAGCGCCGTATATGCACGAATTTTCTAGGGGGTCCAGGACATGCTCATCCGGAAAATTTGTGAATCTAGAGTCTCTGAAATGCCATTTCCTGGACTTTGGGGAGAGATTTTACAGAATTCAGATGATAAGAAAACGCCATTGTAACGTATAAGAGGCCTCCCTGGCCAATGTTTTTACTCTACAGCCTGATCCTGGGGCCCCCCATTTGGCCCATTGGGGTTGGGGCCCCGCGTTCGCCCGGCCTGAACCCATAGTAGTTACGTCACTGCCAAACTGCTATATTTCATTCATTTTGAAGGTAAATCTGGCGATTTGTGTAAGTTAGCACCTCATGCATACAATTGCTAAAATTAATGAATATTGAGAAAAGTGGATTGATTTGGATGGGGAACAAAGCAGCATCAGAGCCGGCAAATGTTGCCGAACGTATAAAACGTCATTCATTCGGAATGGAAGTATTGTGATAAAGAGCTCGGATACGGACGTTGTATTATTATTATGCTTTATTTTTGCCATATTCTCCAATGCGAACTATTTTTTGAGACTGTGAACTGTGAACACTTGTGTCATAGATGTAAGATGTGTACAACAGCAGATTGGTGAGAAAGAAGGCAAAGCATTGATTGGATTTCACGTATATACCGGTAAGCAATAACTAGCTGCATTATATTAATAATTAGGGTGCCATTTCGTTAACGATTTAGCTAAAAGTGAGGTAGATGTATAGTGGCCACATGTAGTTTGTAAGAATACAACAGCTTGTGCATAACTGGATCATTTGTGGGGTTGATTGTACGAGCTTGTTTTATGGTCGAAGTAAGATATCAACCTGGAAATTGGTTTCAAATGACGAAACATCTCTCACACATTTATGCGTCTTGGTGAGGATTTTGACGTTGATGAATCCATTCAGAAAAACCTCGAGAGACTTACATGCACGCTATATGGGGCTAAGGATTCTAATGCAGCATTGCCTCTAAATCAGTGAGGATTGTCTCTTACAACACATCCAGCGAGAACATTACCAGGCAGTAATATGGAAAAGAGCAACAACTCCAATAATTGATGCGCCTTCACCAACTGATCATGGATGGAAGATTGAAGAAGGAAGTATCGATGTGGTATGGATGACAAAGAAATGTGCTCCTGATGTATTGCTCAAAGATTGCAACTGTAAATGTAAAACAGGCTGTTAAACCTAAAGACACTCCTGTAAAAAGGCAAACAACCAGTGCAATGAAATGTGCTAGTGTGTTCGATGCACAAATTTTCCACACGAGTCCAGCGAAAGCGGTAGCCTTGAAGATGATCCAAAAGATGATCTGGGTACTGATATGGAGAAAAAAACCTTGTAGAATTGTATAGCACAATACTGATGATGCAACACACCTGATGAAATTTGTGCTATCGATATCCTATTGTAGAAATGCAAAACTTATTTAATTAATCGAATAGTATTTATCATATTTCATCGTATTGATATCTTCGAGTAAATACTTTTTACTTCATTTTGTTGTTAATTAATTTATTTTTTGTCGAATACCAACATCTAAACAATAAATATCAATGCCCAGCATAATGTACGTATAATAATAGCCATAACAAAGAGAAATTTTCATAAATTTAATTATTTACAAGATTAAAGAATGATATAAAATTACAAAGTTATATATGCATGAATAAATTACAACTAATTACAGAGTATAGAATTACAAGTATAATCCAAGGAAGAAAGGGAGCGGAAGTACACATTGTATGGAAAGGGTATTAGAGTAGAAGAAGGGGGACTGAACTGCCTTGTACGTTCAGGGTAGGTTTAACTTTGGAAATGAGAAGGCTCTCATGGATCATAAGCTCGTCAGAGGAAGGGCAAGATGAAAGAATTTTAAAGTCATCATGGGAAGCCGTATGACCAGTGTTGTTAAGGTGTTGAAGAATGCTGGTCAATTTTGTGTTGCTGCTTTTGTTACCTGTTAGAGCTGAGATACTTAAGTATTCAGATACTCGTGTGTGCAAATGACGGACCGTTTGGCCCACATACTGTAAGTCTTAAAACAAGTGGTTTACGTCTAGCCTCGAGGCTAGCTTAGCGGCAATGTGGGTGAGAAATTTAATAAGTAAATATGAAATGCAGACTGTAAAACCACAAATAAGAATTTTCTATGTGCAAAGAAATCAAACAAATCAACTGCATACCAATAAAAACAACTTTACAAAATTAAAACGGTTACCCTCTGCGTCATTACAATTCGGCGTCAATTTGATATAGGTATCTATTCCTTGGTTTGTAGCGAGTCGACTATCTTTACCAGGGACTGCCACCACGTCCCTTTATCAGGTATATAATATACAGATAAACCTCCCCAAGTGGTCTGCGTTACAACATGGTCCTGACGACTATTAGCTGAAGGATCTGTGGCAAGGACCAAATACTAAATAGGAAGATTATAACCAGAACCACTCCTAGATGCTGCCTCGAAACAACTCTTTCTTTTCAAATTGAACATGGCACTATTATCAAGAAACCGAGATTGAGCAGCTGGATCCAGACAGTTGTTGGAAAGTTCCACAAAAGATAAAGTTCCCCAAGACTCGTCCGACTGTAGTACGCTTGTGTCATTAATACATATCCCTGTCTGTATGACATGTTTCACAAAGAAACAAGCAGCACCTGAAACAAAACAGAAGAAAAAATAAAAATAAATAACGAAGTAAATAATGGTCTCCTGTTGCGTTTCTGTGTGGTTGTGTTTCTATGAAGTACCATGTAAATAGATGGTTGTTGATGGAAAAATGTCTTTCACAGCTCATTTATATGACTTATATCACATAAGTATATTTCATTTGTTTAAATATGCATCAAGCTAATTAACTGAACTGATTGGCTGTTTAGTCACTGTGGTGTAGCTACCTTGTAGTTATTCCAATTTCCAAACAGTTATTCTGGTCCATTCTTTAAATAATGACAATGAAGTTTAATCCAATATTTTATATTCAGACTGCAGTGTAGCTTAGATTTTTAATCATTGCTACTTATTAATTAGTCGCTGTGGCACCTTGTACTCAAGCGACTATCGGTTTCTGCACGCATTTTTGGCAGATGATAGAATATTAATGAGCAAGATGGCCGCCGTTTAAGGAGTGATCCGAGTGGTCGCCGGACGCCGGGCAATTTCTATTGCAAACTGTTTCGTTATGTTTATGCAATTTTAAAGTAGGTTTTACGCCAAAGAGGTGAGAAAATGAGGGACACGACATATTAAAATGCAAATAATTTGCAGTCAGGCTCAAAATGAAATTAACAGCACTTGGTTTATTAATATAGATATTATTATGTTTTATTTGTTCTTCCAGATTAACAAGAAGGTAAAATACTTTAATTTGTCTAACGTTTCGGTTTCCTAAACGGAAACCATTATCAAAGACTATGAATCTATTAAAAGTTTTCCGTTACTATCTTGCGTCAGATGCAACCTTGCGAGATTACTGACGCGTGCGTTCAAATCGGTCTGCGCGTGCACGTTCACTAGCTATTAGACTATAGTACGCGCCTGGCATATCGCGGCAAATATTAATGCTGTTGTTTTCGCTCTTGGTATGCCAGCTCTCGAGAAACATTCTTTCGTTAAAGTTAGTAGCAAATTCTAAGCAAGTAGCTCCTTCCCAATTCATTCGATGTTTTGTTGACAAATGATGAACCGCTATTTTGTTGCTTGTATCTTTATTTGCTACGCTGCGCTTGTGTTCTTTAATTCTGCATTCCAGAGTTCTCCCAGTTTCTCCGACATAGCTTGCAGGGCATTCTGCGCACGGTATTTTGTAAACTGCTCCTGTTCGTGATATAACAGGTGATGGATCTTTTATCTTCGTAAGGACATCCCGCAGTGTCGTTGAAGGTTTGTGGGCGACTGTAATGTTGTGGGGTCTCAAAATCCGTGCAATTCTTTCTGATGTGCCTTTGACGTATGGAATGGTAGCAATGACTTTATCGTCCTCATTCGTGTTGGATGCCCCTGTTGTTGTTCTATTGGCTTGCTCAGTAACGCTGCTTACAAAAGGTTTCGAGTAGTTGTTCACGTCGAATACTTTATTCAAGTGTTTCAATTCTGCTTCGAGATCTTCATTTGAACTGGAAATTACGTGATTAATGTGGTTAAGAAAATCAACTTTTTCGTCTTTCTTCAAACTTGTTATCGTGTCATCAACATATCGATACCAGAATGATGGTGGGTTGGGATAGGTTGCTAATGCATTCTCTTCCAAACGCTGCATTACGATCTCTGCTACGACAACTGAGACCGGGAACCCATGGCCGTGCCGTGAAGCTGCTGGTATCAAATAAAACATAATGTTTCAACCTGGATTCAAACCCTTCAATAGATATTATTCTTACAGACGCACTGGGTGCAGTTTTAATTTGGCAAACTGCTTTGATTCACTACCAAAATGTTTCGTTATCTTTGTGGTATATACTTTTATATATATTGTTTGCGTCATATATTGAACTCAGGTACCATTAGCTAGTTAGGTCACATTTAACTCGCTGATTTAACTCCGTAGAGATGCACTGATGTCTGGTATTGCTAGTGTTTAAGTTAAATTTACTACTACTGGTTCCAGTGTCATTGTATAGTCGTATAAACGCTGGCAAATGGTTTATTTTCCCTGAAACGTTCTCGCGAAACTTTAATCTCTTACAGACGGACTGGGTGCAATGCAGTTTTTAATTTGGCAAACTGCTTTGGTACACAACGAAATGTTTCGTTATCCTTGTAGACGTAGTATATACGTCTATATATTGCTTGCATGATATAGTGAACTTAGACACAGTTCATTAGCTACGTCACATTTAACAATCTGAATTAAGACGTTTAGAAGTGCCTGTATGTTCACTTGGGAATCATGCAAAATACTTTTCCTCTCATGAGTCATCATTAGACAGAATTTATATACACATATTACTATATATATTATACTGTATACTATATGACTGTTAAAACAACAATACTATAGCTACATGGTTGTACTTGTTTTAACCATTAGCGCGAAATGCCAGGCAAACTTCAAGAATCAATATTTTCGAAAAACAAATCGGGATTTTTAGTGCTTTACTTGTACTTAAAGTTACCGTTCCATAGTCTAAGCGACTTAGCTAACGCTGCATGGATCTCTTGTTTAGATTTATAATCATTGCCACTTATTATGAGGTTAGGTTTAACACGGAAGTGACTGCGTGTTTGAAAGCACATGAAATATAAATACATGTTGTAAACGACAGAAAACGTACCTTGGAGTAACAGGAAAATCACAGTTTGTATTACAAAATTGAGACGCTTTGAAAACATCTTGTTAATTTGATCGATCATGAGGAAGCACTTCAATTCAAGTACGTGTTATAAAAGCGGAAGAAGAAATGAACCAACGAGGCGAAGTAAAATAACTGAAATATGAAACTCAGCGGGAAGACTGTGGTGTTTTTGAAATTGCAGGAATAACAAATGTCAAAATTCCTAAATCACGTAAACACGGCTATAGATTATGTTTTATACATTTCAGGTATTATGATAACAGTTCAACAATTACTTGGTATTAGTAATCTTCTATTCAAGTCGATCGAAAGAGTTCAGTTTGGTTATTTAACAAATTTATGCTGGCTTATTTCTTATTATCTATATTAAGCTTATTCACTACATAAACCAGACGGGCTTCGTACAAGAGCCCCCTTAAATTCCATTTTCCTTCTGATTAACGTAGCCCTTGTATACTTCATTTAGATGGCTATATAAGTGATCATCATTTTCTTCCTCCCCAGTCTTTTCGAGACCTTTATACGTCGAGTGTTCATTTTCCACTTGTTCATAATTCGCATCATCTTGGATTTTCTCAGGATTTTCATAAATATCTTTTGAATTATTTCTGTCCTTGTTCTTGTTCTCTGGGTTTGCCTTTGATGATTTGAGTCGACGATTTTGATAGATAAAGTAAGCAAGGATAACAAGTGAAATGAGCAGCAGAATTGCTAAAACTATAATTGCAGCAAGAAAGTTTTCAGCATCTTCTGCACCTATGTAAATATTAAACAACGCGTTAACTTTGAATGTCTGAAAATGCACTTCTTTGGATCACGTAATCATTCAAGATAACACATTTAAAACAGAAATGATTGTGTTCTGATTAGGTTTTGGTTTATCAAATTTATGAAGGTTGAATAAGTCGATGCAGTATTACCTGTATCATTCTGGATCAAATTGTATGAGTAGTGCTTTGAAATCGATCTCGGATATGACAAATATATTCCCCAAAACTTGTTTGGTCTTTCACTGTTACAACAAGTAATGAACTGCGGTAAGGCTTTTTAGCGGTTTCTGTGAAACTTTCTAGTGGCTTCTGATCTTTTTTCCAGCTGAAAGTAATTGGAGGTTCACCTTGTGCAGAACACAGTAGGTTGACAAGATCACCTTCCTTTGCCTTTATGTCACCACTGGATATCTTGGTCAGTATACGAGGGCCACCTGGGAAACAGAAAATACAAGAAATATTTGAATATACTGAATACAAGAAATATTTGAATATACTGATAAGGAACATGTTTTCACCAAACAAATGTACTACCATTATTTTCTACGAATAATGGATTTCATCTCGACTGTGTACGTATTCTTTTCTCGTGGCTGTACTATCTAACTCATCTATGAATACAGTTAAATTATTTGCCTGTGTTTACCTGTATATTCGTTCATTTTTGAAGCAGGACTCCAATTTGTGCAGTAATATTTACTCTAAAGTAAAGCAAGTAAATAGAAATTTATCCGCGGTGTTGTTAAGGCTCGTTTACATTTGCAAATTTTGCTGCGATTTTAGGTGCGATTTTCTTCTTCTGCTTGATGTGAACGAGTAGATAAGTCAATTTAGTCATGAATGTTCACATTGCTGTACATGTACTCCGAACATTCGCGACTCCTCTACTCGTTCACATGCATCAGAAGGAGAAAATCGCATTAGAAATCGCAGCAAAAATTGCAAGTGTAAACAGGCCTTTATAGGTAGACAAAAGATTTATCACGTTGTTCTTACTATGTTTGGCATCTGTGTCAATGCCAAATTGCTTTTAAACGAGAAAAGCTTAACTTTTAAAGTGTGATAACCATAGACTATTACGATATGATGGTCTGGAAACCAGGCAAACTTCAAAGCTACAGAATAGAAGACCTTTCTTTTATGTTGAACTACAATTCTTCACCGTGCTCAAATCCTTTGTCTCAACTTCATTAAATATTATTCATCATGGCTGCACTTTC
>CACRXK020008019.1:0-21577 GCA_902702795.2 Paramuricea clavata
CCATGGTCATGTATGTTGACAGCATGTACCGAATAATAGAGCAAGGCCCTTCGCCTTTGCTCGAAACGTCGAGTTTCTGCTTGTTTTTTTCAGGTAGTAATATAATCACTCAGGGACAGCAATTTCACATTGGTACTACCATGGATAATAAATAAATGTATAGGACTCTAACTGACGTCACCGTCTAAACCTAGTTTCAATCTGTGACGTCATGTGTACTGCCAAAGTTCTCTGCTTTTTTGTTGTTTCGCTATATTTCCGCTTTAAAAGAGTAATATTGAAGCATAAACTGGTCTAATTGTTTTAAAAACATGCCTAAGCCACGACAAAGTATTCAAGGTAAATGTTTTTCATCTTTGTTTTGTATTTTTTTACATTTGTAGCTACGAAATTGGCGTCACCAATTTTAACGAAATTTGGGATGCACTTTTCACTGTTTAGTGCTTGAAATATTTGCTAAAATTGACTGGAAATACTTAGAGATTTCATCGTAGAATGGCATAGTGATATTTATTTGCTCTTTGACTAAAATGTTTAGCTGTATTATTGGTAAACAAGCCGTTTTTGAGAATTTGGTTTGCAACTAGGTTTCAACATTCAATCATGCCATCATCCCATTGAAAACATTAAGTCACGTCAGCTAGTTTCCTATCCATTTATTTTATTATCCATGGTACAACCCACGCTGGTACAGACTGTTTTTGAATAATAGAGCGATCTTTTTGTTGCAGATATCTGTAAATACCTGCACGACGAGTGCAACACCCACATGCAGGCTGGCTTATGTACGGATGATGATCCTCAGGCACAAGGCATGAAGAAGTTTTGTAAGACAACATGTGGATTTTGTGTTTGATATTTCTCGTTTGTCTTCTGCAATATAAAGTCCGTAAAAAACATAGATATCTTATATACACTCGATAGCGCGTCTCTTTTAGTAAAATTGAAGCCACGAATATTCCAGCGGTTACCCCCATTTGAATAGATGGCGGTCATGTTGGTAGTTCCCACTCGCTAATAAACGCTTAAAAAACAACACTTTCACCATTTGAATAGTTTAAAAATGTTTTTGGAATAGGTTAAACTTAAAGGTGATCTACAGTCCGTATGTAAACAAAGCCTTTGTTTACATTTTTGTGTTCAAAATATTGAGCTTTATTCGACAACTATTTATATTTTCAAGCTTCTAGAGTATAATAAATGATCAAGAAACAACAATCAGGCCTTTTAAGAACTCAAAACATAGATATCTATAGTAAAAACGCAGATGCACAGTCAGACTGTCGTAAACCTCGCTAGAATTATAATATCGAATCTCATGTATACACCCTTTTCATAAATGGCTGCCGATTAAAAATTCCTTTATGTGCATATAAATTGGCCCAACTAGCCTCGTTTCGGGGTAGAAATTCCTTTGAAATCCTAACATGAGTAAGAGGCTAGTTGGGCCAATTTATATGCATATAAAAGAATTTTTAATCGGCAGCCATTTATGAAAAGGGTGTATATTCTTGTATACTGTATTTAAATAATACAATAAGATCTTTAACGTTTTATGAGGACCAGATTGGAAAAAAGTTGTAACTTTATCTGTTTATCCTCAATAAATAAAGTGTTATTATTATTATTAACTATCAAACATAACTTGCTCACAAATACTAAATAAAATCCTCATGTTCTGTTGTTTGTCTGTTCTTTAATTTTCCCATACAAATATTTCTCAACGTTTGGATCCGAGAGTAGTGCGTGAACTCCGTCTCGGAATATCGTTATTGAAGACGCAGCGTCAGCATCTCTGTGAATTTTGTTCAAACCAATAGTAATGATCTTGATTCCCTCTTCGCGCATGTCTGCTGCAGTATATTTGACGTCATCCAGGGATCTGTCTTTTACCATCATCACAAGAACCTAGACAGATACAATAGACAGACACGCCCTAGCATGTATGAACATGCTACAGCCCACAATTTGAGGGGAATCTTAGCTGAGTGGGATTATTTCTGTGTTCATATGACTGTTTTATCTCACCACATTACGTAAAAATGGCGTCTTCAAATATTATTTTTTGTAATTAGACGAGCTGCACCTTCTATTATGACTTAAAGTGAGTGTCTGTTGCGGTCTTGCTTGTTTCAGTTCTCCTTGCTTGTTTGAATTTTTAGTACATTCTTATCGTTGTAATCATCTTTTAGTATTTATATAATAGTGTTAAAACCTTTGTAATTTTAAAACCTTTTAGGTTACAAAAAAGTCTTCAAGTTATTAAATTCAAATTCAGTTTGTCGTTGAAGTCTATATTTTAAGTCAAAATCTGCAAAAACTGTTCATCCATGTTAGGTAGAATAAAGCTTTCTTATGGAAAGTTTTACCCCACTTGGCTGAGATTTACCCTTAGATTTACCTCTAGTTTAAGTTTTACCCCTAGCGCAAGGCGAGATCTCACCATGCCTTGTTTCTCATATGAACACAATATGCGTTAACAAAAGTCACGTGAATTTCCCGGTTTGCTGTGCGCGTACATATGAACCATATATATCTTATATACACTAGATAGCGCATCTCTTTTAGTAAAATTAAATCCAAGAATATTCCAGCGGTTACCCCCATTTGAATAGATGGCGGCCATGTTGAAGTTTCCCACTCGCTAATAAACACTTAAAAAACAACAATAACTTTAATTTCATCGTTTGAATAGTTTGAAAATGTATTTGGAATAGGTTAAACTTAATGCTTAAGTTCTTTGTTTAAGAAATAGAAAACATACGAGTCTTCTCATTTCATGGGAATATCCTGAGTCTGCAATGACGGCTTCAATTTTAGAATTGCAGACTAATTAGATGCACTATCTAGTGTATACGAGATATCTATGATATGAACACGATCTTATTTTGCTGTGGGTGTCACAGGCGATTTTATAAGGCAAAGTTGAGGTACTTCACGCGAATCACTACATACTTGTGCAACTCCAGATCTGGTGAAGGTTTTAAATACTTCCTCATGTACTCTCTTCAGAGCTTTTCCCGCATTCATCTTGCCTGCTGGATACGCCGCTAGTCTTAGGCCCTTTTGCAACGTGCGCGCATCTTGTTCACGGGAGAAATCGAAATCAACACGACCGTCATCCGAGATGGTCGCGAGTGCTATCCGAGTCATCGCTTCAGAGATTGGAAATTTCTTGACAAAATTTATCAGGAATTTTAGTTCATTTTCAAAATCGTCTTTCCCAACACCCTCTGAACCGTCGATAAGAAAAACAATGTCTACTGGTTCTAGAATAAATAAGTTGTACTTTAATTGTTTGGTGGAAAATAATATATTTATTTGGAAAAACGTTCAATCCATAAGCCTTGATCTTCAACCAGACTTCCAATAGAAATGAACTAATTTTAATATCTAACCTAGGGGAGTGGTTGTATCTTCATTGTTCGAAAGTCCTCCGATGGCTACCGATTCATGCCGAGCATCGCCATGGAGTGTGCCTACTTTTATTCTTCCACCATTAATCTCGTCCAAGTCTTGAGTGACGACTCCGCTGTGAACCCCTGCGGCTGTATACAGAAAAACAACATGATTAGTTTACTAACTTCATTCATACTGGATTTAAGAGTTCTAAAACGCTGGGCAAACTAGGAAACATTGTTGTGGAAACATTTGTGATTCTCAATGTTTTCTCAAATGTTTCCATGTTTGCCCACCCGTGGAAACATTGTTGCGGAAACAAAATTTGCTTCCCGAGAAGCAAAAATGTTTCCTAGCGAATTCAGAAACATTTGATGTTTCCCTATGTTTCTCACTAATGTTTCCTAGTGTTTGCCCAGTCTGGGAAACATGGCGAAACATTGATAGGAAACAATGTTTCCTAGTTTGGCCAGGACTTAAGGCTCGTCGTGTATTGGTCCAGTGTTGTTGAAATGTTGTTGTTCTAAACTCCGTAGAGGTCTCCTAAAGCTCGTCTTTTGTTGGTCCCCTTCCTCGTTTCCAGGGCTCCTCGGCTGCTTGCAACGTTGGCAGCCAAGAAACCCTGGGAATGAGGATGGTTGGTCCCGTGTTGCAATAGGATGAAACTGCAGCACACAGAAAAAATGCAATGGTTTCAAACTTAATTAAAGCACTCTTTTGAGGTGAAATTATAATCAGACAATTCCATATTATTGCAGGAACCAAGCTCAAGTCACAGAGACGAACACTAACCGCTGTACAATACATAATTCACCTAGACCCTTTCCTTTATACCTAAAATTCCAGCAGAAACCGACCTTCATTAATCATATTTACAATCTTATTCAGTTTTTCATCACTATCATAAAGAAACTCCACTAAGTTCTCAAACATAACTATAGATGATAGAGTGCTGGCTTGAATACGGTCCGCTTCAACTCCTATTGATAATATCTTTACTCCGTCTTCTTGAAGTTCAGCTGAAGGGACCTTTATATCATCTGCTGTTGTACCTTGATGTGTAGAGAAAGCAGAAATTATGTTTCAGAACCATCCTTTAATGATACGGAAAACTATTTTCATATTTATTCCGATACTGCATGGTATGACGAAAAATCCGGTTATCGTTCCATGTTTCGCGCACCAATATAAGTTAGGGTTAGGGGTTAGGGTTAGGTTTAAGGTTAGGGATAGGGTTAGGGTGTGTATATACGGGTATGGAGGTATCCAGTTAACTTTTCAGTACACTATAATATCCATTACATAACGTTTACTATATTGGTGTGCGAAACATGGAACGATTACCAAAAATCCGTTGTCAGTCGAGTGTCAATCTAGAAACCCGAGTTCGAATCCCGTTGAACGCAATACAGTTTTTTTGTACTCTGCATAATAATATGAAACTAGTTTCTGCCTTAATAGTAGTTGGTCATTTTAACTGAAGCACTGTGCAGTAAGTTGCCATTTCAACGTTTCGAGAGCACTACAGCTGTTCTTCAGGAAGTTTGTTAGTCAATATCTATTCTCCTCCTGACACAAACCACGACAGTTATTGTTGTTTACACGCAATTTTCCCTGCGATTTTAGGTGCGATTTTCGTCTTCTGAGGGATGTGAACGAGTAGATGAGTTGTGAATGTTCTGAGTATATGCACCCCAGTGAACTCTAAGGGAACTGGAACGATAACTTGGCGGCCATCTTTGAAGCCAAATTGAAGGCCGCCATGTACGTATGGAGTGGAAAATACGTCACCAAAAAGATGTCTGTTTTCGACCACTAAATAGCTGTATTTCAACAAGGAAAAAAGCTAAAAACTTTCAACAATACCTGAAATTTAATACAAAACATGTTTCCAGAACGTAGAGCAGTTATAAAGTTCTTTTTTCAGGAGTCAAAGTGCGAAGTTTTTTTCGGCACGTTCAAACTTGTGTAATATTTTGAATATCAAGCTGTTACCCAGGAAGTTTTTGCTGTTAGTGGATGTAAAATACTTAGAACTATCCAGGAAACCAGGTTTGAATCTTTAAAGTTGAAGCCTTTTAATAAAAAAGTACTTTTTCTTGCTTATTTTCGCTCAAAAACAAACTTTTGACTGAATTTCCCGCTCCTCGAAACTCTCCCCAGTCCTTTTGAAAGTTAATTTATTGCTGGCCGTGCTCGCGAGAAGCGCCATCTTGGCTTCAGGCAAGTATGGGCATGTTTATCTGCAGTTAGCGTTCCAGTGTTATTACAGTTCACTGATACACCCTTATCTGAATATTCATAACTCATTCACTCGTTCACATCCATCAGAGGGAGAAAATTGCTGAAAAAATTGCAAGTGTAAACGGGCCTTTAGAGGTTCAGATTTGACTCCATTACAATAGACCTTTTCCCTTATGAGTGAAATTTTGATCTAGATATGCCTGGACAAAAATTTCATCACAGCTTGAAAGAGCATCACAAAATTAGTAATATTCCGAAGTTTCGTTGAATGTTGTAAAATGCGGATAATATAGCCTTGCGAAGTTTGCCGTTTTTCAGTCATTTTGCTTTACAATCGGGAAATTGATAATCAGATGATCAAACTGATTATCAATTTCCATTTCTAATACAAAATGACTGAAAAACGGCAAACTTCGCAAGGCTATATTATCCGCATTTTACAACATTTTGCAATGAAACTTCGGAATATTACTAATTTTGTGATGTTCTTTCAAGCTGTGATGAAATTTTTGTCCAGACTTGTCTAGATCAAAATTTCACTTAAAAGGGGAAAGGTCTATTGGTGGACCATTGATCAATCAAATGGGTTTGATATACCCGATTACCCAATCAGGTGCGTACTAAAGCCAGTAGCAGTGGAAGTCCAATCTGAACCTCTCTATTACCTTTAAACAGCACAACCAAAATCTTAGGAACGTTCTCTCGTGAGCTTGTTTTAAAAATCCATCCTCTAGTCTTAGTGAGGGCTTTGCCTAAGTTTGAACCTCCCCCAGGGTATGTTAGTTTATCAATAGCTTTATTAACACTAGAGTTATCTTGATTCTCTTTTAGATTGAATGCAACCAGACCATCATCTGAGGTGACTCCTAAACCAACATGGACGCCATTCTTTGTGATTGAAAACCTGAGAGAAAGAATGTATCAAGTTTGGTGGAATTTCTCTAAATATGTGAGGTGATATTATATTATATTGATAGTTTGTTTATGCATCGTGTACTAAATCACATGCGGATCAAGTAAAAGTCGTGTATTATAAGTCAAAATGTGCAAAAACTGTTCATCCAGGTTAGAAAGTGCTGGATGAACCATATGGCAGAAGTGACATATGTCATGCCTGTCACGGGCCCCGCGCTTTTGAGGGCCCCGAACTTACCCCCTCCGATTAAAGTGAACCATGGTTATGATTGAATTTTTGAATTATAGATTATAGGAATGGTTATGCCGATGATATTCAACGTCATAACCATCCAAGTTGAATGGTTATGCCGATGATATTCAACGTCATAACCATCCAAGTTGAATGGTTATGCCGATGATATTCAACATCATAACCATCCAAGTTGAATGGTTATGCCGATGACATTCAACGTCATAACCATCCAAGTTGAATGGTCATGTCGATAATATTCAACATCATAACCATCAAAGTTGAATGGTTATGCCGATGATATTCAACATCATAACCAACCACGTTGAATGGTTATGCCGATGGCGATGAGATTCAACGTCATAACCATCTAAGTTAAATGGTCATGCCGATGATATTCAACATCATAACCATCCAAGTTGAATGGTCATGCCGATGATATTCAACATCATAACCATCCAAGTTGAATGGTTATGCCGATGATATTCAACATCATAACCATCCAAGTTGAATGGTTATGCCGATGATATTCAACATCATAACCATCCAAGTTGATGGTTATGCCGATGGTATTCAACATCATAACCATCCAAGTTGAATGGTTATGCTGATGATATTCAACATCATAACCATCCAAGTTGAATGGTTATGCCGATGATATTCAACATCATAACCATCCAAGTTGAATGGTTATGCCGATGATATTCAACATCATAACCAACCACGTTGAATGGTTATGCCGATGGCGATGAGATTCAACGTCATAACCATCTAAGTTAAATGGTCATGCCGATGATATTCAACATCATAACCATCCAAGTTGAATGGTCATGCCGATGATATTCAACATCATAACCATCCAAGTTGAATGGTTATGCCGATGATATTCAACATCATAACCATCCAAGTTGAATAGTTATGCCGATGATATTCAACGTTATTTGACTTAATATTATAGGCTGTTAAAAGGTATCAACGCTTCTGAAGATGACCTTGCATCCGTTATTGAAACCTAGCAATACCAACCTATTGCAAAGCTTTCTCACAAAAGTTAACTCTTTATCAAAGTTGTCTTCGCCAGCGTTAATTGAACCGTCAATAAGAAACGTCAAGTCAATTGGGTGAACCACAGCTAAAATATATAGATAAGGAAATAGGTTATCTTCAAATCTTCCTTCAGTCCTGGTCAAACACGGATGAGAGTTGATGATAGTTTTCGCTACGCGCGTGTTAATATCCAACTATATCAACTTCGATGCAACTCTTGTTCTCGTGGTAAGAGATTTGAGAAAATTCTCATATCTTCGTTTGACAAGGGCAGTTTCACCCCAAGTAAGATCGTCGGGTGACTGTATTTGCTTCAGTGAGCTCTCCATGATGCAGACGATACTGCGAACTGAAACCAGTTATAACAACAGATACACAATACAAAATATCCTCTAATAGATGTAATACTATTTGTCAGTGTATCGGCTTACCGGAGCTGATCACATATGGCAGAAGCTCGGTTAAACTTATAACAACAACCAAATGCTGAAGCATATTTTGATTTATTGTCATCCAACTACAACAATCTAGTATTCGTTAACATTGCAATATTCAAAGAATATTGAAAAATTATTTTAGGAAAGTACATTTAAAGAGAAGTTTGTTACTTGCTCGACACGGTTCACCACATTCCGCTACACAACACTTCACATGAAACGTGTACCTGCAAAACAATATGGATGTTTCTTAATCATTTTGACGTTTTAAACATTTTTATCGACGCGAAAGCTTCTTTTCATTTGGAGATTTGGATAAAGTTTGCGGGTACTACAAGACGGCAAGATGAAGCTATTTTTTCTTTTATTTGGCTTGGAATTTTCCACTGCGGTCATGTCGTTACAACACAAAGGTAAATATAAATAATGTTACTTTTTTAAGAAAATTATCGTATGTTCCGTTTTATTTAGCCAGATTACCATCAGTTGCAATTTTCATAATAAGTCTGTAATACAACGGTGCACACTTCTTTCTATTTTGATAAATGTATTAATTTTTAATGGAACATAGGATATTTAAAAACTAAGGTACCTGCGAAGACATTACCGATCAGTTTTTATCATTAAGGAAAATATTGCATCTTTTAACAACATCGCGCCCGTTGAATGACTTACTCGAACTACTCGATAAATTCAGTCTTTATGTGAACGAATCAAATCCATGTTTCCAAATCTATACTACTTCATTATACTTGATGACAGCATGAGACAGGAAAACAAGATCTTCTTGCTATATTTTGATCCTCTAATCCCTGAAACGAAACTTATAGCATGAACTCTTACAACACTTTCAAAAAGCAAATTAAACCATTATATAGTCTAATTCTTCTAAGAATTCAAATGCATCTACAGCATTGGTATTCACTTGTATAATAAGAACAATTTCTCTTCTTTCTCTCTCTTTAAATACAGCGGTGATTAACTGTAAATAATTGATTACATAATATAATATAATAATATTATAATACTATGATAATAGTGGTTTATTTACACGTTCAATAGTGGAATGGCTAAATTACAACGTGTTTACAAGCATTAAAATTATTTACAACAATTATTTGAACGCTGTTCTTAGGGTTTGTAATCCAAGTGAGTATATATATACATTTTAAGACCTGACCCGGAACGACTGCGAAAAATGCGGCACAAGGTCCTCTGGTAGGATAAGGGCCGTAGGTTCAATTCCTACCAGAGGACCTTGTCACAGTATAGGAAAAGTAGAGTAGGGCCACTCAGCATAAAAAAGTGTCTACATTGTTTACTGGCTGCCAACCTAATTTAAATATTGGCAGCCAGTAAACGGCAGCAGTCCACTATAAAATTGTACTACAGAATAATGATTTTGGCCAGTGGCGGCGCCAGGGGGGGGGGCAAGGGGGGGCAAATGCCCCCCCAAAATTATTTTTTGCCCCCCCATTTTGCCCCCCCCTCAAAAAAAATTATTAGTCACTAAGAGCGACTAAAGGCTACACAAGCGTTCTGTCGTTATCGGAAAATGTATGGCTTATAAGTTGTCATTACTCATTAGTGAATGCGCATATACATGAAACTGTTTTTTACAGTTTCAATATTAGTTTGTAAATTTCTGAATGGTAAAACTTGCCAATACTCCAATAATACGTTACAAAAAAAGACAAAAAATCTTTAGTTTTGCAGAGTTAAATTCTCAAACGTGTAAGGCAATAATAAGATGAAAGTATCACGAAATTATTTGAATAAACCACATCGCATATATGGGGGGCGAATGTCCTAAAGAGGGGCGATATTCCTAGGGTATTCGCCCCACCCCCCTGGGAGGCGATATTCCTAGGATATTCGCCCCCGGGGGCGATATTCCTAGGAATATCGCCACGTTTTGAGGGAGGGGGCGAATTTCCTGGGGGGGCGACCTTTTTAAAAATTCTATCTTGCCCCCCCAAAATTTGAGTTTGCCCCTCAAATGCCCCCCCAAATTTGGAAGCCTGGCGCCGCCACTAATTTTGGCCGTGTAAGACACCTGGAACCTAGCTTAAATAATTGCCACTTTTCTCTCCCCTAAGTGGCCCTACTGGTTGTTTCCCTATACTGTGACATTGTGCTGCATTTTTTGCAGTCGTTCCTGGTCAGGTCTTAAAAGGTATATATATATACTCGCTTGAGATTATATTTCAAGATTAATACCACCAAGTGAAGTGCAAGTAAGCAGATCATTTACATCAATTACCCTATGTGTATCTAAAATTACCTAATATATATCGTGATACAAACTGGCATAATGTCTTCGTATAGGTCTCTCGCCCAAAATCCTTGAAATTATCGTAAATGCATACAGTATAGATTTATTGTACATAGGGAAAATTATAAAAAATTTGGTCATCGCTTCATTGAAGCTCAATGCACATTCAAGATATCAACCTTCCATTACAGGATTTACCCAAATGCACAAGAAAGGTGGTCTTCAACAAGTGCTCTCAAACCATGCTGAGAAAATCCGTTTGAAGCTCCTTGGTCGTCCACTTAAGCAAATGAAAGCGACTTTAATCTTCCCAAGTAGCGAACGTGAACAAAACAAAGTTTTAGAAAGCATGTCGCCTGAATATAAGTACCAAGACAGCGAAAACGCTGCCAGTCAAAATAAACACAACCAAGACAACCAGATTTCAAATATATTGGATGAAACAACAGTACATGATCTAGCTGCGAAGCATTTGCTGGACAGCGAAAGCCAACATTCCACTCGTGCAGGGACACCTGGTCTTATGAAAGGGTTTGTAGGAAGTCGAGGTGGTGTTGAATCGTTGGAACAGTTGAATATTATGTTACAAAATACATTGCCTGAATATCAATATGACAGAGCTGAGAGAGGTAGGTATGGGTATGTAAGTTTGAGGTCGCCTGACTCGCTCATTGAAGAACTTCAGCACTTTCTGTCTGAACGTTTTGAAAATAATTGGAAATGTTTCAAAAATTCATGGGCCTTTAGAGGGGCTTATACACGAAGATTCACGGTAATGAACTTTCTTAATTCTAGGTCCAGGTTTCTCCTTTGATGGCTGTGTTGACCTGGATCCTGATTGTTGGAAATATGAGCTGCATGGCTTATGTAGCGACAGTCCTGACCTGGCTGAAAAACGTTTTAACTGTAAGAAAACATGTCATCTTTGTGTCAGGTGAGTCATACAAAATGTTGACATTTAGGCAAACTTGTTAATTAAAAAGTTTTATTTTGTAAAAAAGTCATTAGATTTTTACCACTTTACATATGGACCGAACGTTGCACTCACATTTCTTCCCAAGTCACTGTGTCGTTAATCTAATTAGCCTTTCTCAAGCCGCAATTTTTGGGTGGATTTCAGCCGAAATCTGCGAGATAAATCCACATAACAGCGACTTTTTATATTTTATATTGAATGATGGTAAATTTGCTTTTCAAATGGTTATTTTATTTTGAAAAATTGCTTTTCACATCGTTTTAATTGTCTGCATTGGTTAACGAGAATTAGAAGCCACCCAAAAAAGGCGGAT
Source organism: Paramuricea clavata (assembly GCA_902702795.2). NCBI lineage: Eukaryota > Metazoa > Cnidaria > Anthozoa > Malacalcyonacea > Plexauridae > Paramuricea > Paramuricea clavata. The sequence goes on from CACRXK020008019.1 coordinate 11,839, forward strand.
ATTCGTCATTGTGAGAAAGGTCCCATGCGTTGAGTGTACAACATTCACCTCTGAGATCATAGTTACGTTCTCGCTGCGCAGTACTCAGTCAGCTCTCTATATATTTGGAGCACGAATGGCCGGACATTTTGCCGAAAGACATTTTGCAGAAAGACATTTTGCCGAACGGACATTTTGCCGAATGGACATTTTGCCGAACGGACAGTTTGACGAACGGAAAACTTGCCGAAAATAGAGATATCTTCTGAACCTTAAAGGTTCACTTACACGGTCAAAGATTCTGTGATTAAAGTCATTGTCGATTTTGATGACAGAAACTTTGATAGTGAAGTATAGTTTTGTTTTATACTCTTTCGAGTTTTTGACAAATTTTTAGAAATTTCCACGAGAACTGTGAATGTATTCCATGATTGTCGAAGTGAAATTCACTTACGTCGTTGTCTTTATATCGTCAAAACACGTTCCTAACAAATGATCGAGTCATCCGCTGCACAAAAAGCTACCAATAGTCAATATGGTTATGCAATGCTAACGACCATTATGCATTGCTAATGACCACATAATGGTCATTTTACACAATGGTTGAGAATTACACAGTTGAGAAATGAGTGACAGTCTCAAACATTTTGACGAAATAACATCTCTATTTTCGGCAAGTTGTCCATTCGGTAAACTGTCCGTTCGTCAAACAGTCCGTTCGGCAAAATGTCCGTTCTGCAAAACGTTCGTCGGCAAAACGTCCGTTCGGCAAATAGCCTGCGAACAGGCTCTCAAGCTAAATTGAGAGCCTGCATCGATGACGAATGAATTTGAATATCTGCCCCGTAACGTTCGTTTTTCCAAATATGGAATGCCTATCCTTTTATGGTGTTGTTTACAACTTTCGTGCAAACTAAATTTAGACCCTGCAAACTAAATTTAGACCGTACAGTTTATACTGTTTTTCGAAATATAAGATATTCAAGCAAAAGTTCAAATGTTTTAAATACTGTTTTCTCAAATCAGATCATTTCGTGCTTTGAGATAAGATGGCCAAAACCAATTTGATCATTCAATGTGTTTTTTATTCATAGTGCTTCGGAAGTTAACATATATAGAGCTCAGCGGAAACATATAAATTATAGCATCTGACCAATGAGAATTTCGCGTCACGATTTGAGACGCAGATATTCAAATTCATTCGTCATCGATGCAGGCTCTCAATTCAGCTTGAGAGCCTGTTCGCAGGCTATTCGGCAAAGTGTCTTTCGGCAAAATGTCTTTCGGCAAAGCGTCTTTCGGCAAAATGTCCGGGTACCGGAGCACGAACTTCAGTCATTCGGTCAATGAGAAAAGTGAAGCCGGGATGGTGGCCATTGACGTCCAACAGCTCTGAAGGTCATAAACAGCTTTTATACCATTTCCCCAAGCTAATTCCAGTTTTCTCTAATGGACCGTATCACTAATCAAATTTTCAGTTCATAAAATCACAATATTATTCTTTAAATCGAAGTCAAAATACGAACTTTCAACACACTCCTTGCCAAGATGGCGGAAATTGAAGGAGCTCTTGGACGTCAGTTCCAGTCCCTTTCGGTTAACACGAAACTGGCTTCACTTTGAGCAACCAAGTTCCTGCTCCAGATATATATGGAGCTCACTAGCGCAGTCATGCCAGTTTTCTGAAAAGAGTCAATCAACGCTCTACTGAAAGTTGTGAGTTTCTCCTGTTTCGTACCACAGTGACGATAATTGAGAGGGTTAGCTTTAAACTGACCTTTCCGCTACAGCTGTGGTCCAAAGCAAGGATGGATCCAACATGATCTGGTAGGGTGGGGGTGCTCTGCCAGCTCTGGTGCCGAGTTATATCGGTCATGTTCGCCGCCCGCCCACCAACTTGCTTCACTACCGCAAAGTCTTGCTTGGCTACTGAATTGTAATTGTAATTGTTGTTCACATTTCGTTTATCATCATGTTATTACTCAAATTACTGATTTCTCATTATTATTATTATTATTGATTAATTATTTCTCATTTTTCCTCTAATTATTTTTTGCTTTATCATGAAAAAAAGCACCCCCTGCATCCCCCTACACCCCCTGCACCCCTCTGGCCAGGGCTAGGGGGGGGGGCGCATTTTACTATATTATAGCTACCTAACACTACACTATTTGTCAAGTAAAACTCACCACATTAAGCCCATTTTCCTCTTCAACAGTATATCATAGCAAAACCGTATTCTTTTTGTGTCAAAGTCATTAGTTACGTCTGAGAGCTCACGAAACAAAGAAATACGCTACGTTTTGCTACGATACATTTGAAGTAGAATTAAGCGGTCTTAAAATTTTGTTATTTTAGTTCAACAGGAGCAAGAAAGCATACGAAAAAAGGTGCGAAAAAGAAATAAAACAGCAACAATAACTTGGTACATTATACATTGACATCCCAAAGATGGAAATATTTAGCTAGAGGACAAATGGAAAAGACAATGCCTACGTCATGTATAAAAAAGTATAGCCTTTCAAATTTAAATCAAGCATAACGGCGTATTTCTATTGAATTCATCTGACAAGCTATAATTGCTTCGAACAAGTTAGCGTAAAACGAAAGACTTTCTACTTATGGGATATGAACAACTCAACGAAATATCCTGTACAGTACAGGGTAAGTAAAAAAACCTGATACCTTCGCTGTGAATTTGAATAACAAAGATGTCAGTTTTTTTTTACTCAGCCTGTACAGTACAAGCAGCATTAAAATGAAGTTATAATTCACCTATTCACCAATAGCGACGCCATCTTGAATTTCGCGTTTAACGCAATGCATTATGGGAGATCCAGGGTAATTGAACGTTTTTGAAGGGCTGTAAATCAAATATGTAGGCGAAAACACACGTTTTTATAGTTGATAATAACAGACAATTTTTAGAAGAAGTAGGAAAACACACAAAAGCTGGGAAAAATAATAAAATCAGGATAAAATCTATAGTTTAAATCTTTGTTCGGCCTAAAAGGGAAATAATTTCAACAAAGTGCGCATAAAATTGATTTACACTGCCTCATTGTCCTCAAGAAAGTGTTTATGAAAAAAAAATTATCGTATTGTGTCTCAATACGACATTAAAGGCTTTTGAATTCGGATTTTTACCCTGGATAACCCATAATGCATCATGATTCAAGATGGCGTCGCTATTGGTAAATAAGTGAATTGCCTTCCTTTGTAAATAAGCCGACATGTTTCCGTTGCGCATCATTAACTCAAAGCAGTTGAGAACAATCATATCATTTATAATTATCGTTAATATGAATTTGAAAGGTTATACTTTTTTTTATACACTGCATATTCAAATTAGTGGACAATTATATTAGCTCATGCAGAAAGGCCACAGAATAGCCCACACGTCTGTTTTGACGACTCATGTAACTTTTTATAAACATTTGTGAAGTATAAAAGTTGTTTTTATATAGAATCATAAACTAAACACAGAGAAAACACATTCCTTTAACGTCATAACCATTCAACTTGGATCGTTATGACGTTGAATATCATTGGCATAATCATCCAACTTGGATATTGAAGTAATGTAATTTGTTACCTGCTTCCATCGTTGACATCATGGTCTAGTGGTAAACACCGAGGCCATCATGAGCGAAAGTTGTGGACCATTCCCAGGTAAAAGTCTCGAAACTTTTCGTATAATTTTTTCTTTATTTTTTTTCCATTATTTTTTCCAAATGTCTTCAAATCGTTCCTCATAACAGCTTAATACTCATATTCCGATAATATTTTGTATATCTGGACAATTTTGAGTCGATTTAACCAACGATGACGAGGGCATGAACACGATGTATAACGATGAAGGAGATCTATGTAGGCTGAAATCCAAAAAATCTACACACAGCTATTACAACGGAAAATAGAATATTGAAGTATTGACTATTGTATTTTGTTACCAGTTTCATCGTTGACATCATGGTCTAGTGGTAAACACCGAGGCCATCATGAGCGAAAGTTGTGGACCATTCCCAGGTAAAAGTTTCGAAACGTTTCTTTATTTTTTTTGCTATTATTCTTCCCAAAAGTCTTCAAATTACTCCTCATAACTGTTTAATACTAATATCTTGATAATATTTTCTATATTTAGACAATTTTGAGTCGATTTAACTAAACAACGCGATGAAGAGAATTCTTATCCAAGGTGAAATCGAAAAACACTATCTACAATACAGCAATAAACACAATATTGACGTAATGTGATCTGTTACCTGTTTCCGTCGTTGACGTCATGGTATAGTGGTAAAAACCGTGGCCTTCATCGGCGAAAGTTGTGGTCCATTCCCAGGGAAAAGTCTCGTTAATTTTGGTATAGTTTTTCTTCACTTCTTTTTGCCATATTTTTTCCAAAAGTCTTCAAATCGCTCCACGTAACAGCTTGATACTCATATTTTGATAACATTTTGTATATTTGGACAATTTTGAGTCGATTTGACCAACGATAACGAGGGCATGAACCACGATGTATAGCGATGAAGAGGATCTTATGTAGGGTGAAATCCAAAAAATCTACATATAGCTAGTACAACGGAAAATAGAATATTGAAGTATTGACTATTGTACTTTGTTACCAGTTTCATCGTTGACATCATGGTCTAGTGGTAAACACCGAGGCCATCATGAGCGAAAGTTGTGGACCATTCCCAGGTAAAAGTCTCCAAACTCTTCGTATAATTTTTTCTTTATTTTTTTCCCATTGTTTTCTTCAATTGTCTTCAAATCGTTCCTCATAACAGCTTAACACTCATATTTTGATATTATTTTGTATATTTAGACAATTTTGACACGATTTAACTGAACAACGCGATAAAGAGAATTCTTATGCAGGGTGATATCGAAAAACACTATCTACAGTACAGCAATAAACACAATATTGAAGGAATGTAATTTGTTACTTGTTTACATCGTCGCCATCATGCTATAGTGGTAAAGACTGAGGCCATCTTGGACGAAATTTGCGGACTATTCTCAGGTAAAAGTCTCGTAACTGTTCGTATAATTTTTTCTTTATTTTTTTTTGCCATTATTCTACCCAAAAGTCTTCAAATTACTCCTCATTACTGTTTAATACTAATATTGTGATAATACTTTCTATACTTAGACAATTTTGAGTCGATTTAACTGAACAACGCGATGAAGAGAATTCTTATGCAGGGTGAAATCGAAAAACACTATCTACAGTACAGCAATAAGCACAATATTGAAATGACGTAATTTGTTACCTGTTTCCATCGTTGACATCTTGGTACATTGGTAAACACCGAGGCCATCATGGGCGAAAGTTGTGGACCATTCCCAGGTAAAATTCTCGTAACTGTTCGTATAATTTTTTCTTTATTTTTTTTTGCCATTATTCTACCCAAAAGTTTTCAAATTGTTCCTCATAACAGCTTAATACTCATATTTTGATAATATTTTGTATATTTAGACAATTTTGAGTCGATTTAACTGAACAACGCGATAAAGAGAATTCTTATGCAGGGTGAAATCGAAAAACACTATCTACAGTACAGCAATAAACACAATATTGAAGTAATGTAATTTGTTACCTGCTTCCATCGTTGACATCCTGGTATAGTGGTAAACATCGTGCCCATTTTCGGCGAAAGTTGTGGACCATTCCCAGGTAAAAGTCTCATAACTTTTCGTATTATTTTTTTTAAACTTTTTTTTTCCCATTATTTTTTCCAAAAGTCTTCAAATAGCTCCTCATAACAGCTTAATACTCATATTTTGATAATATTTTGTATATTTGGACAATTTTGAGTCGACTTGACCAACGATGACGAGGGCATAAACAACGATGTATAACGATGAAGAGAATCTTATGTAGGGTGAAATCCAAAAAATCTACATACAGCTAGTACAACGGGAAATAGAATATTTAAGTATTCACTATTGTAATTTGTTACCTGTTTCATCGTTGACATCCTGGTATAGTGGTAAACACCCTGGCCATAATGAGCGAAAGTTGTGGAGCATTCCCAGCTAAAAGTCTCATAACTTTTTATTTGTTTTTGCCATTATTTTCTTTCAAAAGTCTCCAAATCGCTCATCATAACAGCTTAATACTCATATTTTGATAATATTTTGTATATTTAGACAATTTTGAATCGATTTAACTGAACGAAGCGATGTAAAGAATTCTTATGCGGGGTGAATATACTCTCTACAGTACAGCATTAAACACAATATTAAAGTGCTGTAATTTGTTACCTGTTTCATCGTTGACATCCTGGTATAGTGGTAAACATCGTGGCCATCTTCCGCGAAAGTTGTGGACCATTCCCAGGTAAAAGTCTCGAAACCTTTCTTATAATTTTTTCTTTATTTTTTTTCCCATTATTTTTTCCAAATGTCTTCAAATTGTTCCTCATAACAGCTTAATACTCATATTTTGATAATATTTTGTATATTTAGATAATTTTGAGACGATTTAACTGAACGACGCGATGTAGAGAATTCTTATGCGGGGTGAATATACTATCTACAGTACAGCAATAAACAAAACATTGAAGTGCTGTAATTTGTTACCTGTTTCATCGTTGACATCCTGGTATAGTGGTAAACATCGTGCCCATCTTCGGCGAAAGTTGTGGACCATTCCCAGGCAAAAGTCTCATAACTTTTCGTATAATTTTTTTTTAACTTTTTTTTTTCCATTATTTTTTCCAAAAGTCTTCAAATAGCTCCTCATAACAGCTTAATACTCATATTTTGATAATATTTTGTATATTTGGACAATTTTGAGTCGACTTGACCAACGATGACGAGGACATAAACAACGATGTATAACGATGAAGAGAATCTTATGTAGGGTGAAATCCAAAAAATCTACATACAGCTAGTACAACGGGAAATAGAATATTTAAGTATTCACTATTGTAATTTGTTACCTGTTTCATCGTTGACATCCTGGTATAGTGGTAAACACCCTGGCCATAATGAGCGAAAGTTGTTGAGCATTCCCAGCTAAAAGTCTCATAACTTTTCGTATAAATTTTTCTATATTTCTTTTTGCCGTTATTTGGTCTCCAAGTCGCTCTTCATAACAGCTTAATAATCATATTTTGATAATACTTTGTATATTTAGACAATTTTGAATCGATTTAACTGAACGACGCGATGTAGAGAATTCTTATGCGGGGTGAATATACTATCTACAGTACAGCAATAAACACAACATTGAAGTGCTGTAATTTGTTACCTGTTTCATCGTTGACATCCTGGTATAGTGGTAAACATCGTGGCTATCTTCGGCGAAAGTTGTGGTCCATTCCCAGGTAAAAGTCTCGTAACTTTTGGTATAATTTTTTTTAAACTTTTTTTTCCATTATTTTTTCCCAAAGTCTTCAAATAGCTCCTCATAACAGCTTAATACTCATATTTTGATAATATTTTGTATATTTGGACAATTTTGAGTCGATTTGACCAACGATGACGAGGGCATGAACAACGATGTATAGCGATGAAGAGAATCTTATGTAGGGTGAAATCCAAAAAATCTGCATGCTGCTAGTACAACGGAAAATAGAATTATTGAAATATTGGCTATTGTAATTTGTTACCCGTTTCATCGTTGACATCGTGGTATTGTGGTAACACCGAGACCATCATGAGCGACAGTTGTGGATCATTCCCAGGTAAATTCCCGTAACTTTTCGTATAATTTTTTCTTCATTTCTTTTTGTCTTTATTTTTTCAAAAAGTCGCCAAATCGCTCCTCATAACTGTTAATACTCATATTTTGATCATCTTTTGTATATTTAGACAATTTTGAGTCGATTTAACTGAACAACCCGATCAAGACAATTCTTATGCGGGGTGAAATCGAAAAACACTATCTACAGTACAGGAATAAACACAATATTGAAGTAATGTAATTTGTAACCTGTTTCCATCGTTGACATCATGGCATAATGGTAAACACCGAGGCCATCATGGGCGAAAGTTGTGGACCATTCCCAGGTAAAAGTCGTGTAACTTTTCGTATTATTTTTTCTTTATTTTTTTCCCCATTATTTTTCCCAAAAGTCTTCAAATCGTTCCTCATAACAGCTTAATACTCATATTTTGATAATATTTTGTATATTTAGACAATTTTGATTCGATTTTACCAACGATGACGAGGGCAAGAACAACGAGTGTATACCGATGAAGAGAATCTCATGTAGGGTGAAATCCAAAAAATCAACATACTTCTAGTACAACGGAAAATAGAATTATTGAAATATTGGCTATTGTGCTTTGTTACCTGTTTCATCGTTGACATCATCGTACTGTGGTAACACCGAGGCCCATCATGAGCGAAAGTTGTGGACCATTCCCAGGTAAATTTCCGTAACTTTTCGTATAATTTTTTCTTTAGTTCTTTTTGTCTTCATTTTTCAAAAAAGTCTCCAAATCGCTCCTCATAACAGCTTAATACTCACATTTTGACAATCTTTTGTATATCTAGACAATTTTGAGTCGATCTAACTGAACAACCCGATCAAGAGAATTCTTATGCGGGGTGAAATCGAAAAACACTATCTACAGTACAGGAATAAACACAATATTGAAGTAACGTAATTTGTTACCTGTTTCCATCGTTGACATCATGGCATAATGGTAGACATCGTGGCCATCATGAGCGAAAGTTGTGGACCATTCCCGGGTAAAAGTCTCGTAACTTTTCGTATAATTTTTTTAAACTTTTTTTTGCCATTATTTTTTCCAAAAGTCTTCAAATTGCTCCTCATAACAGCTTAATACTCATATTTTGGTAATATTTTGTATATTTGGACAATTTTGAGTCGATTTGACCAACGATGACGAGGGCATGAACAACGATGTATAACGATGAAGAGAATCTTATGTAGGGTGAAATCCAAAAAATCTACATACAGCTAGTACAACGGGAAATAGAATATTTATGTATTGACTATTGTATTTTTTTACCTATTTCATCGTTGACATCATGGTATAGTGGTAAACACCGTGGCCATCATGAGCGAAAGTTGTGGAGCATTCCCAGCTAAAAGTCTCATAACTTTTCGTATAATATTTTCTTTATTTGTTTTTGCCGTTATTTCAGTCTCCAAGTCGCTCTTCATAACAGCTTAATACTCATATTTTGATAATACTTTGCATATTTAGACAATTTTGAATCGATTTAACTGAACGACGCGATGTAGAGAATTCATATGCGGGGTGAATATACTATCTACAGTACAGCAATAAACACAATATTGAAGTGCTGTAATTTGTTACCTGTTTCATCGTTGACATCATGGTATAGTGGTAAACATCGTGGCCATCATGCATGGGCGAAAGTTGTGGACCATTCCCAGGTAAAAGTCTCGTAACTTTTCGTATTGGTTTTTTTGTTAACTTTTTTCGCCATTATTTTTTCCAAAAGTCTTCAAATCGCTCCGCATAACGGTTTAATACTCATATTTTGATAATATTTTGTATATTTGGACAATTTTGAGTCGATTTGACCAACGATGACGAGGGCATGAACCACGATGTATAACGATGAAGAGGATCTTATGTAGGGTGAAATACAAAAAATCTACATACAGCTAGTACAACGGGAAATAGAATATTATTGTATTTTTTTACCTAGTTCATCGTTGACATCATGGTATAGTGGTAAACACCGTGGCCATCATGAGCGAAAGTTGTGGAGCATTCCCAGCCAAAAATCTCGTAACTTTTCGTA
>CACRXK020008020.1:0-21576 GCA_902702795.2 Paramuricea clavata
ATCACTTATGATGCTTTTTACTGAACAGAAATTATTCCACAAATTAAAGTTGCTTTTTTTAGCTAGCCTGCTCAGCAGCCCCCATTCCGGCTGAGAGCTGCAGGCGGCTACTTTTTAGCGAAACCACAAATTTAGGGCATTTTTCGACTCATTACGACTTTTACGCAAGATTTCTTACGCGCGAAACACGACTTTCCACCCTGCAGTTCCGCCAAAACTCAAACATAACAGGCGGCATGCATTCAAGGCAGCGGTAATTGATGTTCGACACGGATACATTAGCCTCATCATTATCCAACCCTCTCAAACAAATTTTTTTTGGCTTTATGTTTTTTTTATTCGCTGTTTGTATATTAAGCACTTATTAATTGCCACGACTTTTTACAAAGACTAATTAGTTTTTCACGCAGAAAGACGTCTTGCACTTTTGTTACTTTTCCATCGGCACACAATCTGTTATATGGAACGTACTCGAATTTCAGGTCAACTGTCAAAGCGATACATCCGTCTAGTTATTTATGTAAAGGCCATAATAACTGAATTTTTTAATTACATGTGGTTTGTATACAGTATAATTTGAATTTGCAATTATGTGGCAGCTGCTGCAAGGAACCCAAGGATTTTTTCTGTCCTTTAATAAAGGATAAAAAAGGTGGTATGGAGAAATAACATATGATGATACATGCATGTGTCGGCAAAATATGAATACTTCCTATCTTACATGTTCACCATAATCCATGACAACATATCAGTATATCAGTAGTGTTATATAACGGTCACTTCGTTTCCTATGCCAAACTTATGCAAATTATGATCGTAATCGTATAACATCTCATCTAACATCGCGTCAAAATTGGTAGAAACTAGTCCTTGGTCATTCCCAACGCCGTCGCTACTATTAAACTGCTCAGTTTCGTCAGTGCTGCTGTTACCAAGAAGAAATGAATTAAAAATGTTTCAATACAAACTTTCCAGTATTGACTGCCAGTGCAGTTTTCCTCACAGTTCTTCCACAGTCGAAAGCTTGTGTTCAAATCCAACATTTTAAAATCTTTTCTACGTATTTTTAACGTGAGCCAAAGTCACTACGCACGACATATATGTTTCATAATTATATATCAATACTGCATGGAAACGCCGAAAATGTTTAATCCTAGTCGCGGTCGGATAGATTTTCGCGGCGGCCTCATGTTTCATGCTGTTGTGTTTATAAATTTAAACTGATAACCTTTGCCCAATATACTCTGTAGCTGTACTCACATGGTAATTCTTATTCTCTACATTTACACTAAAAATACAAGTACAAAAATAAAAACTTAACAAGAACCCAAAAATAAATGAAAACAAGAATGATTACATATTTCAATATGCTAGCAGTCACTATTCACTAACTGCTCCAGCGATTATTATGCCCGCACGAATCAATCACTTGCCCATTTGAATCCTGCTTTCGCGTCTATGACTATAACATCTTTAAAATTTTCAAAGTATTTTAAGCCAAAGTCAGTACGCGCGAACGAAAGTGCAAAGAAAATCTTTAATACCAGTCGGATAGAATTGCGTGGCTTTTGACATGTATTACAGTAAAATGTAGTAAACGGCCAAGCAGCAGAACGTTTTATACTAATAACCTTTGCCTAAACCTCAATTATACATGTCTGTAGCAATAATAGTCACATGGTAATTTTAATTATCTAGATTTACACACTTTAACAAGAACGCAAAATAAATAGTGAAAACAAGTATGATTGCATATTTCAATATGCTAGCAGCCACTATTCGCTAACTGCTGTAGCAATATTATGCCCGCACGCGAAATCACTTGCCCATTTGATCCATCTGACAAATATTTTTCCAACGGAAAACACGGTGTCCAATGGATCCATTGGATCCAATGGACACTTTCGTTTGGCTATCTCAATGGCCTTGTATCTACATGGCGTCCATGTGCTTCTCATTACGTCATTCCAATACATGGTAATTGACCAACTAAAAAAGCAAACGTCCGATGGAAATTCCACTTTTCCATTGGATCCAGTGGACAAACAAGATTCCAATGGACACTTCCAGGTCCATTGGATCCATTGGATCCAATGGACACTTTCGTTTGGCTATCTCAATGGCCTTGTATCTACATGACGTCCATGCGCTTGTCATTACGTCATTCAAATACATGGTAATTGACCAACTGAAAAAGCAAACGTCCGATGGAAATTCCACTTGTCCATTGGATCCAATGGACAAACAAAATTCCAATGGACATTTCCAGGTCCATTGGATCCATTGGATTCAATGGACACTTTCGTTTGGCATCTCAATGGCCTTGTATCTACGTGACGTCCATGTGCTTCTCATTACGTCATTCCAATACATGGTAATTGACCAACTGAAAAAGCAAACGTCCGATGGAAATTCCACGTGTCCATTGGATCCAATGGACACGCGAAAGACCAATGGACAATTAGAGATCCATTTGACAAATGGAACGTCCAATGGCCTTTTGATTTTTCCATCGGACATCTTGCATGGGTATTGGACATTAATCGGCTTTTCTGATCACGTTACCGGTGTACTCCTCGGTTCATGGCGAACTTCTACACAAAAACAGTATGCGAGTTATCTTAAAAAATGGAATTTATTCTGTCGTGAAAGGAAAATTCTTGCACATTCCCCTACTTTAAATCAAGTTTTGGAATTCTTGTACACACAATAGCATTTATCATATTCTAGTATTAACAGTGCCAGATCAGCGTTATCATGTTTTCTTTCTATTGGTAACTTTCCAGTGGGGAAACACCCAATAGTTTGTCGTTTCCTAAAAGGAGCATTTGAACGGAAACCACCTGCCAATAAGCATTATGCTATCTATGTCCAAACAGTTTTGGCTTATCTGAAAACGTTCACCCCTAACAGGGGTTTAAGTCTTAAAGAGCTTAGTCACAAGTTAACAATGTTATTGGCTTTGGTGACTATTCAGCGGAAGCAAACTTTAATACACCTCAATATTAACAATGGCTGCATGATACAATCAGGTGTTCAATTTGTGTTTGTTCTTGATAAGCATATCAAACAAAGCAGACCAAATTATTCAGTTCCACCTGTTATTGTTCCTAGGTACACTTTGGATCCTGATGTTTGCCCATATTTATGTTTAGAAGAGTATCTTGAGAAGACAAAACATTTACGACAAAGTGTCAATTTACTCGTTGCAGCGATAAAACCGCATTGTGCTATTGGATCTCAAACTTTAGCTAGATGGATTAAAATTGTCGGTATTGATGCATAAGCTAGATGCATAAGTTTGTATTGTCGGTATTTTTATACTCACAGCGACCTCGCATGCTTTGAAGACTTCATGTCAGTCCGTAGGTTACGATTTATGGGATAGAATTTAGAAGTTAAACGAAACTTACCTGGAAGTTGAAGTTTGACTGGAATTCTATCCCATAAGATTATTAACCAAGGACTGACAAACCCACCCGCCCACTCCTACTGGGTTGTCAGTCTGGTGATACTGCTTGTTGGTTCTGTTTATGCTTGGTCACTGTGCGTTGCTTTCAAATAATGTGATGTCACTCCCGGTGAGCCTGCGTTCGTTCTTCATGTCAGTCCTTGGTTACTAATCTTATGGGATAGAATTCCAGTCAAACTTCAACTTCCAGGTAAGTTTCGTTTAACTTCTAAATTCCTCTTCATAGTTTATGGCGAAATGACCGTCTATTTTTTCAAAGACATGCACGCATGCATACACCGAATAAGAATCATATAGGACTTATAGGGTGGGACGATTTTGAAATATTGGAATAAGTCATGCATAACCCGAAATAAAAATTAACGTGAAACGACGTTTCATCAAACTGAAATTCATGAGATCCCGTAGCTTAAAAAAATTTTCGTGTCGGCCAAAACATTTCGTCTGTTGGATTATTGCGAAATCTTCTACTAGGAAAACAATGCAGTTTTTGGTAACTTATTTCAGTACATCAAAGTCATTCCAGCAAACAAACAATAAATTTGCATAAAAATACCTCCTGTATCTAAAGATGGTTCACTTGATAACATACCACGGCTCTCTCGATGATTCTCATGTGTCTGCAAAGTTAAAATTAAATTCATGCACTCATGTTAGAAATTATGAATCAATGTGTGTTAGGCCTCACAATGGTATTTTTTGTGAAGACCTCGCGTACAGTATGTGCCATAAAATATATCAGTAACACTGCATGAATATATACAAAATATGCATGTAATTGACTTTCTGTGTCTACTGAGCAACTATGCAGTCTTAATTCAAGACTGAAATTTCAATGTATTTGATTTTCAATCTTTTTAGATTGCAATTTTTAATTTTAGTCTTGCGACAAACGGCCAAGCTTGAAGATATGTTTTTAATAGAAAACTCTGCTGTTAACACTCATAGGCGTACGTAGCAGATGCTTTCTGGAAGGAGGGGGGAGGGGGCAGTTGAAAGTTTGCCCGAATTTTTATGGCTGAGGATTGGGCAGCAACAACGGTTTGCACGCAACCGCTTTCTCAAGTGTTAATATAGGCGTACGAGACAGGGGGCAGGCGGAGGGCAACTGCAACTTACGAATATTATGAAATTTACGAAAATCTCTGGTCTTTCCTTGGAAAAAGAAAGCTATAGGTCTAGACTGGGAGGAGAGCGACTGTTTATACACAATGTATTCTGTACATGTACCTGATTATGGAATTGGTCATCAGATTGGGTCATCCCTATATTAAAAATATATGAAAATTATATCAGTGATAGTTATACTATTAAACTTGTTCCGTGTTTTCCATGCCCGGGGGTACCGAGTAATATCGCAGATCAATAATTTTCAGGGGATGTTACGTGATCCTGGCCTAAACACGATGTTTAAATAGGGGAAACGATTTAGATGTATTGGAATAAGTGACTGGACGTAAATGAAAAGTGAAACGGCGTTTAACCGAAATGAAAATTAAAATCACCCCTGTAAGCCGCGTGCCGGCCAAGGGAATCTATGTAAATCTAGCCCGCGTGCAGGCCCAAGGGAGCAGGCTCAAGGGAACTTGATAGTGGGCCTGCAAGCAAGGCCCGGTATTTTGTAAAACGCCCCTTTTCATAACACGCCCCATTCGCGCGTCAATTGTCAAAAAAGAACCAATGACAGCACCCAAATATTAACAAACAAACTCGCATTAAAATGATGCGGGGTTTTCTCTGCATATTCAGAACATAAACAATGTGTAAATGGCTGCGTTTTAACTCCAAAAAAGCAAGCAACGCAGTCAGTAATTGCCAAATTTGCAAGTGCTCATTTTCAACTAAAATCGGAACAGGCAAACTAGGACGAATTTCAACAGAAAACCAGTCTCAAACTTCAAATCGTGAGGAAAGTCGTGCGACCACATTAGCATTTATAATGTGTGTTTCGCTGTCGCCGTTGGCATTGTTATAAATAAATTGTCTCACTTATCAGATCGTGTGTGCAATTCTTGTTGGCGGCGGAAAGTACGAAATTTATTTCAGTTATTTCATTTGGTAAAGAACTCTACAAAAGAAGAGAGCGTTCAGAGTCCAGATCGTTTCGTTTCAAACGGCAATTTAAATATACCGTCTTGTGTTTCGTTCTCTCAGCGAAGCCTTGTAAATCGCACTGAAGTGTTTCGAATAGGCTTACATGCAACTGCATCTCAACAACAACCAAAAGATCATTTTCTTGAGGAACATATATTAACGTATCAAATCTGTTTGAAATTAATGAAACTCAAGTAAAGGTTACTATAGTTTACCCCAGTCGTAATGTTGCTATTCCAACAACTCACGACAAGCAATCCCCATTGGCATAACGGCAAAAACATCTCTTCCTTCTAGTAAACAATAAACAGTCTGTTCTTGTTCCATTTATAATCGAAAAAAGTGATCAATTTTCGAATTTTGAGCTTATCGAGAGCCTTTGTGATGAATCACTGACCTAATTATAGAATCCAACAGCAAACGTACAGCCAATCAGAATGCCGCGTTCGTGGGCGAACGCGGAAAGTACAAAATACCGGGCCTTGCTTGCAGGCCCACTATCAAGTTCCCTTGAGCCTGCTCCCTTGGGCCTGCACGCGGGCTATGTAAATCAACACCATGCACTCGAAAAAATAGCGAAATCCCCATACTATGGAATTTGCGATTGCATCACTAAAACCATATGCATGAAAATTGGATTTCCACACTATATTTCCACCTAAAGGCCTGATTCCACAGGCGCTTTTTTCTCGGCGAAATGCGAAATATTTCGCACGAAATGAAATCGTGCATGTGCAGTAAAGATAAATTAGGCTTCACGAGAAAAAAATTCGCTTCGCCAGTGAGTAGAAGTCCGTTCTACTCACTGCGAAAGCGAAAAAAGAGTGCAAATTCAATAGAATCACTCGTGTGCAGCAATCCATATTTCGCAAACACGACTTCGCGCGAAGAATTTCGCCATCGTGGAATCAGGACTTTAGATCCATACTATTTCCATAGTAAGGATTTTGAAAAAAAATTTCAGTGATATATAAACTGGCGTAAAAATACCTAGTCCTGTATCAGACGATGTTTCAGCACGACTTGTATGACAATCCCGATGTCTCTGCAAAGTCAAAATTAAATTTACTTATGCATGTTAGCGAATTATTACAAGCTTCAGAAAAACTTTAATGATTGACCGACTGTGCCACAATAGGAAATTACCTATTATTCATGCAACAATCCACCCAGTCGACCGAATAAAGGTCATTTCAATTCTTTAACGATAATTTCCAACGTAACATGTTACTCCAACCATGCAAAGTTCGTTTAAACCGTTCACAAATGGCACGCTTCACGCATAATTTACATATTGGGTTAACGCAATGTGTATACACTTCATGTGCGCCTGCCATGCCAAACAGGCAAACATGACAAGGAGGGCCATTGTGGCAAAAGTGCAACAAACAATAAAGTCTATTGATACAGACATGAAATGCCCGAATGTATAATTTTTCAGAAATTACTGTGATTTTGATCTGACGTTTTTATGTTGGATGTATTGTACAAAAATGTTTAGGCTAGTATATATTTATGCATTCGCCGCACGAACATACACTTTGTGCAAGGCTGAGGGTCATGTTTCAAAGACAAAACAGAATGCATGCATGTGTGCACAATCTGATTTTGCTTGTCTTGCATCCTATAGATTGGGGGCGATTGGACGCTGGTAGAGGGCCGGAGAACTTTTAAGACCTGGAATTCCTGGAAGCAGGACAGATTTAGAATATTTCAAACGTATGCCGAAAATTAAACTGGCTTCAAAGCTACGATTCTCTGGAAAACAATTGGCTCGTTCCGAGTGCAACCTACAATCCTTGTGGCTTTTTTACAATTGGACCGGAATAATTTATCCTCCCCCCGTCCCTCCAAAACAATATTGGACGTATATTGCAATTGCTGCAACCGTTTTCTGCAGGTAATGCAATTAACATCGAATGGTGGGGGTAAGGGGGAAGTTATTCTAAATTTGCGATATTATTATACGAAAGTTGGTTAATTTAAATAATTGGAAGTGTCGCAGATGTTTTGTTCAGGTTTGTAGTCCGGCCCCCAACTAGTTTGTGAAAAAATCGATTTCGCCAGATAATATCAACTTGGTGGCTTAAAATTTCTTTCCGAAAACGAAATTGACTGAAACACATTGAATACTCCTGTGAAAGAACGTTTCTGAAATTGAAGAAGTTAAGACAAAACAAAGATTTGTAATTAGTGTAACTACATCCGTATAGTCAACATGCTATACCTGATCAAAGAGCGGGACGCCAGGTTGACATACGCCTAGATAAAAAATATATGAAATATGAATATTAAAGCTGCAAGTCAGGGGGGGGGGCAGCAGAGTGCAAAAATTCAAGCGGGCTTTAGACAGCACTGTCTATTTTCACACTACAACAACTTAATTACTGTACATATTTTTAAAAAAAACAACACAAAACAAACACAAAAGTACTAAACTTGTTAATAAAAAAATACACGTTGGGCGTTGGCAGACATGGACAAAAATTACTGCTGTAAATGAGCGAAGACTTCATTGCTGCCGCAGCGAGTGAACATTAAGCGAGCGAGCAAGGTAGCAGACTAAAATCGTACAGCTACTCAAAATCTCAATCTTGCTAGAGCCGCAAAGCATGTTGGTTGAAAGTCATTTTACCAACATGCAACGCGCGGCTATATGACGAACTCCATTCGAGCACGTGTTCTTTTTTTCTCGAGAGTTGAGAGTGGACAAACAAAGGTTAGTAACTGAACAAGGGTACCTGCGAGGTCGGGATTGCTGCGGGAATTAAGAGCAAATAGAACTAAATAGTACAAATTACTGACAAAGCACAATTATTACTCGCAGCGAACCAACTGAGAAAAAGCAATGCATTTGTTGCCAAGACCAGGGGTTAAAGGGCAATCAAAGGTGACAGATATTAAACATGTGTGTCTCATTGAATATTTGCGTGTTAATGTTTTATGTTTATGGAAGTAATATTCACTAAAGCATAAGCAAGAATATATCAAGTGGAATCTGTTTAATTACGCGCTGCTTTCATAGTACGCTTACAAATACAAACGACAGATACTATACGTATACTGCTATGCGCATTTACCACATATTTAGATATTATTTTAATACGTTTCGCAGTTTAGGCTCGCTTCAAATTTTGTATTTGCACATTTCGTATATGCGATAACACATCTTTGATTTGCATACACTAAACAGTGTTTTAAAACTTTTTTGGCGTGTGCTTCTTAAAGGCAGCATTTACTACATTTCAGGTAACCTAGTTAGATAGATATTAGATAGATGGTATATTTAAACAGGGGCGGATCTAGGGGTGATCAGAGCGATCACGCGACTAAGGTAAAAATTGGGCAGAAAATTGTTAAATTAAAATTGCAGTCCAGTTATCAAACTTCACGCAGTGTATTGTATTGAAAGTTTAACAGTCCAGTTCTAAGATATCATCCAGTAGCAAGGCCTTCGAACATGAACGCGCAGAAAAGCGGTCTTACGCATGAGTTTTGCACGCTCTGAGTCAGATTCCAGCCATCTGATTGGCTATCTCGATTTTTGCGCGATCTGTGGGGAGTTCTGATCGCTAAAGCGATCAGGGGCTCGAATACAGGCTATCCTATTGGCTAATTCAAAAAAATCCTCAATTCCCGTTGGCTGGATTTTTTTGATCGATCATACCGTTCAGGCTAATAGTATGCACGGGAAGGTCTATGACGTTGCTGGATCTTTCTGATCACAGTCTAGCAGCAGTATTTATGTAAATTGACTGAAATATTATGTAAATTTCGTCTCTTATTATTACACGCGTACCCGCCGATTGTATAGCATGTGCGTTTGGGCAATCGGAATATTTATCAGAAGTTCTAAACTAATACTAGCCATGTCTGTTGGTATTTACGAAACCGCAAAGGCTCCTGTAGAGAAAGATGATCGACAATATCTTAATCGAAGCGTTCTAAAGACTTATTGAGCGCTGTGAACAACACAAGCTTCTTCCTCGCACCGCGAAATTATGGTGCGGAATCTTACATCGCGAAGTACGTTCGAGAGAAAACGAAATAAGTTTTGTACGGCCTTAAGGTAAATATATTCTATTTTAACTTGATATAGCATCATAGCTGTTCTAGGCTATAGTGGTTGCGCGTCTGTACGTAATAAGAGATGGAATTTTATACATAATATTTCGGTCAATTTACATAATACTGCGGCTTAATACAAGCAGTTTCAGTTTGTTTATACTTTGTTTATGCCTCTTGTGGAATGTGGGCTTTATATATTGATCAGATACTTAAGAATACCGTATTATTTATGCCTAGTTGTCTAGTATATTAAAACTACAAGCACATGACAATGTGGCATGGCTTTGTGTAATACGATCTCTACAACATGTATTCTATAAAAGTAAAATGCATCATGTTGCCATTGTGAATACTTATTCATGGCACATGTTTCTGCTACGAATAAAACTCGAGAAGCAGTGAATTAAACGTGGAAATTCTCTTCCTGCGAATTAACAATCAATCAAATGTTTTATAAAACTACATCGCTATATTTGAAAATCTTTTGACCATTCATGTAAATTAATTACAAAATATGGAGTTATGTGTTTCCTAGGCATGCTGACGAGACCGGAATTGGGCGAAACAGTCATTTTCACGTAACATTTTTTCGTAAAACTGGATACAAATTAATTCGCTTTGCGACCCCCCCCCCCCGTTAAAAGAACCCCACCCCCCCTTCGATGTTCAGCAACGAAATTTTTGACTAACGTACGAAAAATCCTAGATCCGCCCCTGTATTTAAAAATTCACATCGCAGCCAGTAGCTGAATTGCGTGATTTACAGTAAAAACATTACATTATTAAAATTACAAGTATATCTGAAAAAATTACAATATTACAATATATACGTTGAAAACCTAATCTAAAGCAAACTATTGCACATTGAAGGAATAAAAGTTTGAAATATATTCGTATTAATTTGGAACATGTTAAAAGGTCTGTGACAGATCATTTATAATGTTATTAAAAAGTTTTAAGCACATTTCTTCACGTCTTTGAAGCAGTGTCGGCAGGGTAAAATGTTCTAATAGCTGATTATAACTCTCCAGGAGCTGGTTCATAATCTTTAACACACGTTTCTGCACAACTTCAAGCTCGTCGGACAGGGACTTCGGACGCGAATGATTAGAGACTTGTGCACAATACTCCAAAATGGGCCTGATAACAGTACAGTAAAAGTTGAAAATGTCTTTACCTTTTACTTTTGCCCGCTTTAAAAAGGCGTTTATTGACTTTCTTTATGTTTCGTTGATGTGTTCATTCCATTGAAGGGTACTTGAAATAACGAGGCCTACTATCTTGGCATTTCTAGCTACATGTAATTGTTCACCATTAACCACCACAGGATTAAAAATCTGTTGGCACGACATAAAGTCAAATCTAAGTTCCTTGCATTTCTCAGCGTTAAGATTGAGCCTATTAATTCTTGACCCGATTCTTCTACGGCGACAACAGCGTCTTGAGCTTGGCTACTTTCTCCTCTGTAAACAACTTCAGCAACGGTGGTATATCATCAACATATTTCCATTTCGAAACATCAGTGATATTTAGATCGTTTATCATTAATTACTAGAAACAACCAAGGCCCTAGTTTTGTGCCGTGGGGGACGCTTGAGGAAACTTCGCCCCACTCAAAAACACAATCGTTGGAAAGTTTGACTCTGCTTTCGATTCATCAAAAATCGATTGTCCAACGTGCAGTTACAGCAGGAATAGGTAATTTGGAGATCTTTTCAGCAAGTAACGCATGGTCTATGAGGTCGAACGTTTATTTGTAATCGAAAAGAAAGACTCTGACGGTAAACAGTTGCACCGGTACCATCAGTTTCTTGCGCCCATTTGTGAATCATGGAAATAACAGCTAGTGTGGTTGAAGATTTAGGTATCGCACCAAATTGATCGGGATCGATTTCGCTCAAAATTGCAGAACCTACATATTTCACCACAACAAAATCTTGGGGGCAATCTTGGAAAGAGCTGGAGTAAGGGATATCGGTCTCAAATGTCTATACAAATTACTTTAGCTCCGTTTACACTATACGCTCAATTTTTGGTACCGTACCACTTTTTTGGTTCTTGGACTATCTAAATAGGTAGTGCAAAAACCAAAAAAGTGGTACGGGTACCAATTTTATCCGTGCCGTACCAAAAATTGAGCGTAGTGTAAGCGGGGCTTTTGTTTTTGTCAATGGCACAATATCAGCAACCTTCCAAGATGGAGGAAGTGCAAAACTGCTGTTGAATATCGCAGAAAACAGGTTGGGCAAGAACTTCTGCGTAATGAACTTCTACGTAATGGAAAGCATCCATGAACAACTCTTACGGCATTTTATATCAATTGTTCCATCATTTTTTGTTCTACCTCCCTTGTTCGGGTGTCTGTAAAACCCGGAACCCCATGCACCTGGAACCCCACCTGCACGGAACACCCGGAACACGCTGGAATACGAGCTATGAAGCAATGCACGTGTTTCTCTATAAGTTCACGTGTTTCGCATTAATTTTGGGGTGATGGATGGTCACGACACGAGCGTTTCATTGTGCTTTGCTCTCGCTAATCTAATCGTACTGAGCCCACGTATAGATGTGGTCATCTGAATTGAACGAGCGGTTACATATTCACTCAACAGGTGGGAAATTTGCTGTCGCTGGTCAGTAAATTGCGGGCGCCAGCGAAAATTTTGTTTTAAATTATTAAAATGAGCAAAAGCAAGTTTTTGGGCTTCTCCTTTGGGAAGAAAACAGTGGTTGTGCAAGAATTTAAGTTCGTTTATTCAAAGGCTATTGAAAAATGTCCTCATGGATAAAAGACTTCAAATTGAAATTGGAAATTATGAACTATTTATTTATACGACGAAATATTGACGAAATTTAACTTTTTTCGAAGATGCAAGTTGTTTTCACTCCCTGGACAGATGAAATTAAAATAATAAACTCAGGGTGGGTTTAAAATTTGTTTTTAACGCATTTTTCTACTAAAATATCTTTGGAAAGTTTATTTATGATTAAATCCTTGAAAACACTTATACAAAAATCGGGATTTTGCTAAAAATAGGAAAAAGCTAAATTTTCAACTTAAGATTGTAAAAAATCTAGTCGAGAGCCTCAAAATGATTCTTCAAAGATTTCTTAATTCACTAATCAAAGTATTGTTCATATGAAAATACGGGTTGATATCAAAAACGGCACAACCGTCTAATGTAGTCTGTAGTAGTCTGAATAGGGCCTCTAAATATTCCGCTAGAAATTGCATGTGTTTGCTAATCCTGTTCGTAAAAGCATATTCGTTGAAAGATTAGAGTCTATTGATTCAGAAAATATGAGCAGTTTTGAAATCATGCGAATACGTTTCCATCTCTCTCCAATTTAATACGGGGTGATTTATCTGGGTAAAGGTTAGCACAATGAAATAAAAAAAATTAAAATATTTTAAAATCTAGCCGATGTCGGGAGAAAAGTTGACATTAATAATTAATAGTTAAATTTAGAGATGAGGCGACTACCATATATGGAATTGATTGACAGGCATGAGATAAAAGAAATGTTGTTATTGCATGGGAATATATGTAACTGAGAGCGATTTGGGAAGGGATATAAAACAAAACACAAGATATAACGCGTAATTTGCTCTTATTGTGGGGATCAAACAAAAATCTACCACAAAGGGCACCTCCAGACGGGATTAACTTAATAAACGGGGTATTGTGACAAACGTGAAACGGGATATTTTACACAACAATCGAGTTAGAGCAAAATTACGTGGTATATGTAAACAAATTCAGAGATCGAGATGATAACACGACAATCGCGAAATGACGTCGAAGCACAAGGAGAACAAACCATCGCACAAAACGACATCGAGTCAACAGAAGCCAATTTCAAATCGTTGTTGAGAAAGCTCGCTTATTTTAACCGATCTACGGCTGATACTCTAGAAAGTGAGTACGGAAGTGACAAAATAAACAGACAATATACATTGCTTAAAACCAAGCTGGACGAAGCGTATGATTTAATACAAACTATACAAGGTTTAAAGTTAGATTCCGGCGAGAGCGACGAAGCAATCGATCAGTGGACTCAAGAAAGGAAATTACAAGTGCAACCCTATGAAAGTGCGGTCGAAAAGCTCGATGAAAGGCTAAAACATGACGAAAGTATACGCAAGGGAAAGGCTCGTAACGACAAGTTAAACGAGGAATCTATTATTCGCGACTGGATGAGGCAAGAAGAACAGGAAGCTGAGAACAATAAAAGAATTCGTGAGGAAAAATTCGCTTTACAACTTGAGGAAAAGAAATTGGAAATAGCAGAAAAGAAACGCGTGAAATCGAAATTACCAAATTTGCAAATATCCAAGTTCCAAGGAACATATCTTGACTGGGTAAGATTTTGGAGTCTTCTTTCAACTCAAATTGATCAAACATCCATTCCAGATGAAGCTAAATTTTCGTATTTGAAGGAACTTGTCATACCCAAGGTACGTGCAACAATTGAGAAATTACTAGCTGACGGTGTAGGGTATAAGAAAGCCAAAGAATTCTTAGAATAAAGATATGGTGACTCTAGTGAAGTAGTGAGTGCCCATATTCAGGAAATGTCGTTGCCAATTATTGCTGGAATATCAAGACCCAAGAAACACAATTTTTACGACAAACTTTTGGGACATGTTCAAGCGTTGGAAGCACTGGGGAAATTGGAACAAGTTGCCGGTAATGTGCGAATGACCTTGGACAAATTAGTGGGTATCCGAGCTGATCTAATTAGAGCTGAAAAAGAATGGAAGAAATGGACCTTTACTGAACTTGTCGAAGCTTTACGTCAGTGGGTCGAGCGCAATCCCCTACAACCTGGAGATAAAGATGGCGGTCAACATCCAAAATTTAAGCAAAGAGAAAACCAATTTGCAACAAGAGATCACTTAAAACAACGTCAATCTGTATATTGTGAAAACGACGACCATAGATCAGTGGAATGTACCAAAGTTGTCGATGTCGGAGAGCGAAAGAGAATCCTGAGCATAAAGAGACGGTGTTTTAACTGTACGGGAGAAAAACAGAGCAAGAGAGTGCAAAAGCAATACCCAATGTTACAAGTGCCAACGTAAACATCATACATCCATTTGTGACAAAGCTGAACCAAGCCCTACAATGTGCCAACCGAACCAATCCAACGTGATATATCCTGTAGTGGTTGTTGAAGTAGAAGGAGTAAAATGTCGAGCGTTACTGGACACTGGTTCAGGAAATTCTTATGTATCTGCTACGTTGATGAACTTAACAAAAAAGAAGCCAATTAGACAAGAGATCAAAACCATAGAGATGATGTTGCATACCACTTCGAAGAAGATTGATGTTTACAATATTGAAATCACAAACATTAATAAAAACTTTAGCATGTCGTCTGAAGTGAATTGTGTTGATCGACCAGTGCTACTGACCTTGCAAAATCCACGTTATAGAGAAGTTATTGCCAGTAATTCACACCTTGAAGGCACAGAGATGGACGATGTTGATACGAAGCCAATGTTGCTAGTTCACATGATACTGGGTGCCAGTGATTATTCACGAGTCAAAACAAGCACACCTGCCAAAATTGGAGGTGATGGAAAACCAGTGGCTGAGAGAACGAGACTCAGGTGGACAATCATGTCGCAGGGACGGGAAATACATCACTCATATTTAATGTTAGGGAGAAGCACACATGAAGACTACATGGAACTTTGTATTTTAGATGTTCTGGGGCTCAAGGATCCACCTGAAGGTGATCAAACAACCGTGCTTGAGGCGTTCAAAGAACAGTTGACCTGGAGAGAAGATGGAAAATACGAGACAGCACTACCATGGAAAGCTAGCCATCCCAAATTACCAACCAACATCAACGTTGCGCGACCGAGATTTCAGTCACTACTGAAGCGACTGGATAAACAACCTGCCTTACTTGAGACATACCATCAAATCATCGAAGACCAAGTGGAACAGGGAATTGTAGAGATTGCACCAACAGAACCAAACGAGAAGCACGAACATTACATTCCACATAAACCTGTCGTTCGGGAACAAGCAGAATCAACAAAAGTTCGTATCGTCTACGACGCCTCCGCAAAGGTTAACGAAGATAGTCCGTCAGCGAATGACTGTCTAGAGATTGGCCTTCCACTTCAACGAAAGTTGTTAGATATTCTTTTGCGAAACCGAGTTAAACCTGTGCTATTAGCTGGAGATATAAAGCAAACGTTTCTTCAGATTGTTATCAGAGAAACCGAACGTGACGTTTTAAGGTTCCTGTGGATAAATAACTTGCACACCAGAGAAGAGAAGATCTACCGCATGACAAGACTTATGTTTGGTCTGGGTCCAAGTCCATTCTTGGATGGACATTGAACGTTCATCTAGAGAAGTACTCACAAGATCATCCGATTTGTGTTCGAGAGCCTAAACATGGTACATACGTCGACGATATAAACATTGCAAGCGACACAGTGAAAAAACGAGAGAAATCAAAGAAGATGCTGTAAAAATCCTGGGAGAAGGTGGGTTCATGTTACAGAAATGGCATTCGGACGCCGCAGAATTAGAAAGTGATGTAAAGGAAGATGGAGAAACTACCTATGCGAAGGAAAGTATAGGGACAACACCCTTGGAGACCAAACTTCTTGGATTAGGCTGGAACAAATCAGAAGACACCTTGTCAGTGACATTTCCATCAAACGAAAATGAAGTTACGAAAAGAATCGTTCTGAGAACTATGGCAAAAATCTATGATCCGCAGGGATTAGCAGCACCTATTCTACTCACGGCAAAAGTGATCTTTCGAGATATCTGTGATTCTAAGCTGGGATGGGATGCAGATCTACCTGAAGAGCTAAAGCGACGATGGGAGAAATGCCAAGAGCAATACCTAGAGAAATCGGTGTGATTGTCGTATTGATTCTTCATGGATTCGCAGATGCGAGCCTTCTTGGTTGTTGCGCTGTGATCTTATCAAGCAAGCTGGAGTGATTATTCAAGGTTCCTGATTTCAAAAACAAGATTGACCAAACGGGACTTGACTATTCCGCGCCTGGAGTTAGTGAGTTGCCACATGCTAAGTAACCTGCTACACAACACATTCAAAGTACTTAGTCATATACACATTGCTGGTGTATTCGCATGGTCTGATGCTGTCTGTCTTCAATGGATCCAAGGTCAGGGAAGATATAAACAATTCGTGGCCAATCGGGTAGAGAAAATAAATGAGAAGGAAGAAATCGTTCGGAAATATGTACCTAGTAAAGAGAATCCTGCGGATATCGGTAGTCGGGGATCAAGTGACTTGGAATCTAACGAAATGTGGATGAGCGGTCCTTCATGGCTGAACAATTCCGACAGCTGGCTGGAACAGATTGTTGCTAAACCTTCTGATGTGTCGGAATCCGAAAGTCGCACAATCAGGACCGTGATGAAAGCTGCTGTTCAAAGAAAATCAGATGTCTTTGACGACCTTTCAGCGAAAACAACCCTTTGGAAAACTGTGCGAATTTTGGCATGGATCAAAAGATTTGCTGTCAATTGTCGAAGAAGTAAAAGAATCAGCGGACCACTAACGACTGAAGAGACTGAGGAACAATTGAAATTTCTGATTAAACGAGTTCAAGAGGACGATTAAAATTCTGTTCAATTCAAAGAACATTCTCAACGATTGAATCTCCAGAAAAATGAAGAAGGCATTTACGTGTGTAAAGGGAGAATTCAAGGGTTTTATCCGATTTACTTGCCATCAAATCACCTCCTATCTCTGAAAATTGTCGAACGTGCACATCTTTACACTCTTCACGGCGGGATTGGGTTAACCATGAGTAAAGTACGCGACGATTATTGGATCTCTACATTACGAAGTCTTGTGAAGAAAGTCATTGGTAAATGCTATGGGTGTAAACGATTTTACACAACGCCAATGCCCGCTCCACCTCAGGGGAATCTTCCAAAAGAACGAACTGAAGGTGAAATCCCCTTCGAAGTAACTGGTGTCGATTATGCCGGACCAATCTATTACAAGGGAAATGGGGGAGCTGATCGTAAGTCGTATATAGTCATCTATACCTGCAGTTTAACTAGAGGACTTCACTTGGAGATTCTGCCAATTCTGCCAAACATGAGTTGTGAAGAGTTCCTGATGAGTTTTAAAAGATTCATCGCAGCAAGAAGTCGTCCGAAGAAAATCATATCCGACAATGGAAAGACTTTCGTAGCTGCTGCCAAATGGATCAAGAAAGTCGTACGGAACGAAAGGTTACAAGGCTACCTGAGTGAACATGGTGTGAAATGGTAGTTCAATCTAAGCAAAGCTAGCTAGTGGGGTGGAATGTTTGAACGAATGGTTAGCATAGTGAAACAAGCTCTTTACAAGGTCGTAGGATCGGCAAAACTTGCCTTCAAAGAATTGCAAGACGTGATGCTAGATATCCAGCTCGTATTGAACAATCGACCACTATCGTACTGCGAGGATGACATTCAACCTCCCGTGTTGACGCCGAACATGATGATCTTCGGTAAAGCCAGTTATCTTATGGAGTTATCACCTGAGGATATAGAAGAACCGAGACCTGCGAAAGAGGGCGAAGTATTTGAAGAAATGTAAGGATGCGTTATGGCAACGATGGAGACGAGAATACATGAGAGCACTTCGCGAAAGGCATAATTTAACACATGACGGGAAAGAGAGAGAGTTAAGAAACGATGATGTTATGTTGATCAAAGGTGATGAAAAGAATCGTAGACTGTGGAAATTTGGGATTGTTGAACAACTTGTACCTGGAAGAGACGGAGTGGTTCGTGGAGTTAGACTACGTGCAGGAAAATCATTCATGGAAAGACCAATACAATTTCTTTACCCTTTGGAATTGCATTGCGATAGAGAAAGCAATCAAGAAAATGTTCCATTGAATCCGGCTGCAAAGGAGTTCAAACCAAAGCGTAGAGCGGCTGTCGATGCAAGGAAGAATATTGAACTAATTTATGAACAGGAAGAGGAAGAACTTTGATGGGTAGAGACGGTGAATACGTGTAGACGTTCGTGTGTATATAAGACAGATAAGTTTATATTTAAAACTTACGTTTCTAAATAGGGGGAGTGTGTCGGGAAAAGGTTGACATTAATAATTAATAGTTAAATTTAGAGATGAGGCGACTACCATATATGGAATTGATTGACAGGCATGAGATAACAAAATGTTGTTATTGCATGGGAATATATGTAACTGAGAGTGATTTGGAAAGGGATATAAAACAAAACACAAGATATAACGCGTAATTTGCTCTTATTGTGGGGATCAAACGAAAATCTACCACACCGAGAGCCTCAAAACCAAATATGGTTTAAACTAAACCAAATATGGTTTAAACTACTCCTTAAAACATATACTTTATTTTGGGAGATAATAAATTCATTCATCTAAAAATACTGAATAGTAGGAATTATTGGACATTTCCATCGGAATCCGAGGCAGTTCCGATACATAAGGTTATGCAAAAGTTGCAATTTTATAAATATTTTTAGCCTGTGAACGTTCTCATACCTTCCTCGCCTTTCCAACAATGCAATGGATTAACAATTTTTTGGTTAGCAGAAAAAACGAGACAAAAACGCAAATAAAACGCTCAAAAATCAAATTACTATATTTACTCGCACCAAGTCTCTTTCTCTTAAAACGCGCAAAATGTAGCGCATGTGCAGACAAATCTCCCACCTGTTTATTCACTCTAAATCGAATGTTTTTCAAAAGAATTGAAATTAACAAGGAAGAAATTATCGTTAATTAGAACGATCGTGACGTACAGATCGGAATGAAATGGTCGAAAATTTTCGGATGGAATCTAGTGAACGAATTCTCTTGGGATTTACAATATGTTTGGTTCGTGAGTTTGTAGTTTTTGTTTGGCGATTATTCGTTCATAGTGTAAAATAGAAGGATCCATGGTTGGGGAAAGAAAATACCAAAATAGCGAGTGGTGTAGCCTAAAATTTAACCGATCAACCCCTTTGATACGAATATATGTGGTTTACTGTCAACTTCAACGGACGCAACAATTCATCACCATAACAATTAGGCGTGAGTGTGATTTTCCCTGTTCAAGACAGCTGAGTAAAATTGTATTCTGTGTAGTTTATGTTTTGGATGCCTTTTGTCTATTAAGGACTAACTCAGATTTACATATGTTGTATTTTCTTTGCAAAACACACGTTCCATAGCATGTGAACAATCGGTCAGATTATGCAAAATGAGTTTATTTTTTCGCTCACTCGCCGGGTATCAAGCGATCGTATCGTTTCCGGATTTTAATAGAGAGGTTAAGATACACCGGTTTCGGTGTACGTGTACGGGTAGCATGATTTTGGTTAGCAATATTTTCGTCCATGTCTGTACCTTTACTCGTAATTAAGGTGCACATTTTTCGCATTATATCATTGTCTATTGGAAGAAAACTGAAAAAGTATGATCGAATTACAGACATCAGTAAAACAAGATGACACTACTCGTACCCGTACACCGAAACCGGGGTATCTTAACCTCTCTAATGTGAGAATAAGTCACAGTATGGTGATGCCTTGTTTTCAAAAACTCTCTGATTAACCCTCGAAATATTTCAATAAAACTTTGACATTGAATTGACCTTTTGCAAGAACAATGGCGTGCGAGCGGTTTAATTAGGTGTCATGGGGCTTTCCAGCAAAGAAAATACAACATCACATTAATATCATTACTCTCTCATGTAAACACATGGTAGCCTCGGTTTTTTTTGTTTCAACAGGGACGTTTAATCACGTATTTCCCTCATTACCCATGCATACGCTTTTGTCTTCTAAATTTCCCCGGGAAACGGGGAAATTTAGTTAAAAACAAAGGATTTCTTTGTCTAATTTCCCCTGCATGCTTGATGAGAGAAATTTAGAAGACAAAAGCGTACATCATTCCCTCTCATTGGAGAGCTGTACCTCATCGAAAATCATCGGCACAACTATGGACAGTATCTGACGACACCGTCCCGTACACATTCGAACAACCACTTTGCCAGCTTTTATTCCCCAATCTTAAACATTTCAATTGGGGTGAAAATTCCGTTTATGCGCATGCCTAAAAAAAAAGAACACGGAGATGTGTTTCTGCGCGTGCGTATATATGAAAAGTGTTCGTACCACAATCATAAGACAATCAAACAGCATTCAAAACAGGCAACACACCACGCGCGATTCTCGTGCTGCCTCCTGGTCGTGCTGCCTGGTCCTGCTGCCTGGTCCGGCTTGGTCCTGTCTGATCCGGCTTGGTTTGTCTTGGTCTTGTCTGTTTACCTGGCCGGCCGTATCTTGGTGGTTCCTTTTTCCAAGATTGAACAACGTCCGGCGGCAAATAGTCCCTGGCCGTGGTAACCTTGTTTATTTTTCTTTTAAGTGTGTTATATAGGGGGTTTTGTGTGGTTTCTGGCTGTCCCCGTTTGAGGGGCCTATTAGGGGGCTACTCTAAGGAAGGGGTCTGTTCTTTTCTTGTTCGTGTTTATTTTGTTTGGGGGACGGTGCTTGACCTCCCTTAATAGCCAGGTTCCTCGATTGCGAGTTTTCTTGGGGTAACGTTTTGTGTATAATTTATTGTGTGGGGTTACCCTCAAATTTGATAGAATTTCGTGCTTTGTGTTAAAGTTGTTATAAGCATGAAGACATAGGCGTACCGGGCGGGGGCGGCGGTAGCCCCCCCCCCAGTTTTTGGGGCAGTCGGGCAATATTCGATGAACAGTCGGGCAATTTTGGTTTGTTATAAAAAAAAATGGACAAATTCTGTCAATTTTTTCGAAAATTCAGTAAATTTTATGGTAAATTTAGTGTTATTTGGAAAATTTGTCTGATGTTCGGTAAAATTTTGGTATGTCGGGAAAATTTTTTTTGACCCCTAAAATGGTATACTGACCGGAATTTTTTTTGCGACGGGGGGG
>CACRXK020008021.1:0-21575 GCA_902702795.2 Paramuricea clavata
TGTGGGCTATTTAGAATAAATTCCGGTTTACTCTGTCCAGTAATGTTTTTTATATTTTTCCACCACTGCTTTGAATTGGAACAACGAGCAGGTTTGATTTTTTCACTGTAATATTTCTGCTTCTCTTTCCGAATTTCTGAGGTAATTTTATTACGAAGCGATCTGTATTCTTCCATTCTCCCACGTTGGTACATTTTATTTCTGTTAGATATCATTTGTTTAATCCTCCCAGTCATAAAGGGTTTGTCATCTTTATGGACCTTGACAATTTTGTTGGAAAACAGTTATCAATCATTGCATTAGTAATCGATAAAAAGGCGTTCACTTTGGTGTTAATACACGAGGCCTCGTAAACCGCTGACCACGTCTCTAGACCGATACAGTCTTCAAACAAGCGCAACCTCGTTTCTTTAATGGGTCTCACTGTAATCTTTTTTATCTCATTTTTACCCCGAGCTTGTTCTTTCGATTTCCACATAATAGCGCTGTGGTCTGAACAGCCAATCGGTGCCAGAGATACTGGTGTTTCATAAAACGAATGTGCATTAGTCAGGATTAAGTCTATAATTGCGTTACCTCTGGTTGGTGTTCTGATTACTTGTTTTAACTTACAATGATTTTTAAGGACTCTTTCCTGAAATCCATTACTTAAGGGATTAAAATCTCCAGTAATAATAATTGATGTATTTGGACTCTCGCTAATAAGAGAATCATAACAATAGCAACAATATTCATAAAAACTTTCAACTGCTTCGGTATTCATCGACGGTGGCAAGTATACACACGCAAGTGCAAGTTTTGAAATTTTTCGTGGAAGCCATTTTGGTCGGAGAGTAATCCACAGACATTCATAGTCCGAGCTGTAAAAATCTGGACGAATTTTGAAAGGAAGTGATTCTCTTATATATACGGCCACGCCTCCTCCTCTTCGAGTTGGTCTATCTTTCCTAACTATGGTAAAATCAGGAATATGTAAGACCTCATCGGGAATAACTTCCGTAAGCCAGGTTTCAGTAACCATAATTACGTCCGCATTTTGTTGGTTAATTATAATCATCAGTTCGTCTATTTTGTTGAAAAGAGATCTAGCATTAAAAAGCAGTATATTTGGTAAAGTATGTTTAATATTCTGACGACTAGGTCTTGAAATCGGAATATTTACCAAATTATTTCTAGATTGTTGTATACTAAATTATTTCTAGATTATTGTATACAAACTATTACAGTACAGTCGCTTCGCCTTCGCTCGAAACGTCGAAGTTCTCCTTGTATTTTTCAGGTACTTGTTTCCCTATCAATCCGAAGCTTTCGTACATATTTCCGCTAGAATTTCTATTTGTTCTCAAATCGATTTCAGTGTAAAAAGTAGCAAATTTTCGACGAGAAATTCTAAATACTTTGTTTATATTTTGCAACAATTGCTAAGCATGCGTAGAGCCCACGTTGGAAATCCAACGTGCTATCTGCCGCTAGCCAATCAGCGGCCTGAATCAATTCGATTTCTCCAGAGCTATGCCCACTCTTAACCTGCGAACGGGCATGCTCGGGGAACGAGATTGTATTATGTATAGATGAGCACACACAATGTAGGCCGCAGTAAATATTACATCAACCGCTCTAAATGAGCTCATGGATTAACTTAATTAAAAGAATGCAAAGGTATTATACTATCATGTCAACTATATTTTATTGTTAAAATGTATTTATTTGACTAATTTAAGAAAGTTTTTAAAATAATTTTGGTTGACTATAAATTTGTTTATAAAAACCGTTAAAAACCGGCAACACCTGATCATTCATTCTGAGATTGGGCCGCCTGTGCTTCGCTCGGTGAGTTCGGGAAACTTCCAGCCACCGTCGGTGCGTCCAATCCCGGGCTCACCTCCTTGCAAGTATGTTTGTTATAGAGTGCCGACCGTTTTTTGCAACTGCTTCTGATCATAGGTCTAATAAATGTATAAAAATTCCATTCAAAATTTCCATGTACAAATCTCTTCAACATTTAGTTCCCGAGCCAACGGCACGGAGCGGCGTTTCGGGCGTAAGCCTGTACGGACCTTCGTCGGTACATTAACTCCCAAACTCACTTTTGGTTATTTTACCATTTATTTCATAAAAGAATTATAAATATAAAGATAAACTAAAATATAATGTCACTTTGTCTCGATCGCAATACAAAACCATGCTCTTTGTTTGTGTTGTGTTTCCACTATGTGTTTCCACTATATGCTAAATATTTCGGAATACTAACTTCCGCCCAAGCCCGGGGCTATTTACACCTGGGGAAAGGAACGCGCTAGCGAAGTCTAAAGTTTATCAAATATCGCGGACGCGTGACTGTGGTTCATGGGTGGACCTCCTCGCTGTTTGCCAGGAGTGGGATAAACAAGATTTCAATTTTCAAAAGCATATATTTGGAAAATCACGTTTCACACAATGAGCTTTGAAGCAATTTGTGTCTGAAGAAATGAGAAAAATTGATTTACTATGGGAATCGTAAAATATAGTGCAAGTTTGCTTTGAATGTTTAATGTTTATGAATTTTGTTGCTTTTATAAATAATTTCTTGCGTATTAAAAGTACATTCAGCTTTCTTTTTCAGTCAAGTTTCAGTCATCTGTTTCAGTCAACTTTTCTAAATTACCCTGTTTAATTTAAGAAAAAAGGTAAAATGTAAAGGAGAGCAAATTAATTTGAAGACCTAAATGAAATTACTTCACAATTTGAACTTATTAAGTATTAAAAACAGTTCTTCGGCAAGGACGACAAAAGCAGTTTAGTTATTAAAATGAACATTTCAAAGCATTTTACGAAGCGATTCAGTTTAAATTTTACATTGAACAAAAGCTCACAAAATGCAAAATAACATACCTAGAGTACATATAATTCGGAAATTAATTGTTATATCATTCATTATTAGCATGACAAATTACTGGATGCTGATTGGTTGAGAGGAGTACAATTATTTCATTAATTGTACTGCAGTACAATTAATTTTTTTTCCCAAAACAAACAAAATGGCGGAAAGGTACTTTAAATACAAACGTGAAATGAAATTGCTTTGAAGGAATTAGATAAAAATACGAAACAAAAGCACCAAATTTTGCTTGAACAAAAGAACTAAATGAAAATACAAACAAAAGCATCAAATTTTGGTTGAAAATCTGGCACAACTGGGCTTTGGCGAGAGAATATGATGTTGACATTACTGACATTGAGAAGTACGTATCCAATTTTGTCATGCTAGTAATAAACAAGTAAGGATTAATTGTACAATTAGGAATTAACTCGTGATGTTTGGAAATTTGCCAAATTGGACTCGCCCCGGCGGCTCGTTCAATTTTGGCAACATTTCCAAACATCAGTCGTACTATTAATCCCTAATTGTACTCGCCATCGCATGATTACCTATACTAAAAGCAATAATCTTTCAACTATTTTTGGCGTGTTGTTAAAAAGATATAAAATTTAAGGTTGCTGTGTTGCCATGACAACACTGACGTAAACGCGAGCCTGCGTTCAGTGTTCATCAATTACTAATACTGTACTTCATGTAAGTCAATGTTTGGAAAATATAAGCGAGGGGCCGGGTTGCTACATGCATAGATATAGGAGATCTAGATTGCTAACGCATACCTAGCGCAGGCGGGGCCTATATGATAAATCCAAGATGGCGGTACAACAGGGCAAAAAGACTATAGATTCTATTACGAAAATCAGGATTTTTGCATTTTTTGCCGTCGCATTGTTTTGAAACTTATTCGGTCAAATTTTATGGTAAAGAGAAACTTACCGCGAATATTTTGAGCATATATATGATTGAATTGGTTGAAAACTCGCAAAATTATCCAGCGATAAAAGTTCGTGTATAGTACTGATATAGTACTATATAAGTAACTTGTACAGTTTTGCTTTAATTTTTGCTCACTATTTGCATAAAAAGCAAATTATAACAGACCATAGATGATAGACCCTCATCCAGTGCTCTCATCAGTTTACTTCTCTAACAAGCAAGGGGGGGGGGGTACATAACAGTTCATTTTTCATAATTATGAGGACAGAGCAGATGATGATGAGAGATGCAAGTATAAAACACCATTCACAAGGCTAGATGTTAACATAGCACAGTATTTCTGGCAA
This sequence comes from Paramuricea clavata, assembly GCA_902702795.2. Taxonomy (NCBI): domain Eukaryota; kingdom Metazoa; phylum Cnidaria; class Anthozoa; order Malacalcyonacea; family Plexauridae; genus Paramuricea; species Paramuricea clavata. Next base: position 4,141 of record CACRXK020008021.1, read on the forward strand.
TAAAATACTCCAACTGACCAACTGACCATTTCACACGAACTTTTATCGCAGCATAATTTTGCGAGTTTTCATCCAATTCAATCATATATATGCTTAAAATCTTCGCGGTAAGTTTCTCTTTACCATAAAATTTGACCGAATAAGTTTCAAAACAATGCGACGGCAAAAAATGCAAAAATCCTGATTTTCGTAATAGAATCTATAGTCTTTTTGCCCTGTTGTACCGCCATCTTGGATTTATCATATAGGCCCCGCCTGCGCTAGGTATGCGTTAGCAATCTAGATCTCCTATATCTATGGCTACATGCATGTATTTCTAGTTCTATGAAGTGAGATGCCCGAAATCCTGTGTATACATAGCCTGCGTACAGGCTGTCTGAGGGTGAGGGACAGCCTGCAACCATCACCCCATGTTTTCGATTTTCGCCGGCCGACCGCCGGCTAAATTCCCATTGGCTAGCTGAGGCGATCGGTAATTACTTAACCTAGCCCGCGTGCAGGCCCAAGGGAAGAGTGATTCAACACAAAGGCATAGACAAAGGCTCTCGATAAGCTTAAAATTTGAAAATTGATCACTTTTTTTATTACAAATGGAACAAGAACAGACTGTTTATTGTTTACTTGAAGGAAGACATGTTTTTGCCGTTATGCCAATGGGGATTGCTTGTCGTGAGGTGTTGGAATAGCAAATTACAATTTACGACTGGGGTAAACTATAGTAACCTTTACTTGAGTTTCATTAATTTCAAACAGACTTCAGTTGATACGTTATGTGTTCTCACTTCCTCAAGCAAATTATCTTTTGGTTGATGTTGAGATGCAGTTGCATGTAAGGACTGTAAGCCTATTCGAAACACTTTGCGATTTACAAGGCTTCTGTAAATCGCTGAGAGAGCGAAACAGAAGGCGGTATTAAATTGCTGTTTGAAACGAAACGATCTAGACTCGGAACGCTCTCTTCTTTGGTAGAGTTCTTCACCAAATGAAATAACTGAAATAAATTTCGTACTTTCCGCCGCCAACAAGAATTGCACACACGATCTGATAAGTGAGACAATTTATTTATAACAATGCCAATGGCGACAGCGAAGCACACATAATATAAATCCTAATGTGGTCGCACGACTTCCCTCATGATTTGAAGTTTGAGACTGGTTTTCTGTTGAAATTCGTCCTAATTTGCCTGTTCCGATTTTAGTTGAAAATGAGCACTTGCAAATTTGGCAATTACTGACTGCGAAAACCCCGCAACATTTTAATGCGAGTTTGTTTGTTAATATTTGGATGCTGTCATTTGTTCTTTTTTGACAATTGACGCGCGAATGGGGGGTGTTATGAAAAGGGGCGTTTTACAAAATACCGGGCCTTGCTTGCAGGCCCACTATCAGTTCCCCTGGGCCTGCACGCAGGCTAGTGTATACACTGAGTTTACAGCTAATCGTCTGTAAAAGTAATCTTGACTTAACGAAATATGAAAAAGTAAAATTGCTCAATTTCAATTCAGAGACCGAATACCTCCAAAATTACTTAGGTATTTCCCTTACGGAAAAATTTCACATCTTATTTCAAATGTAAATTTATATGAATTAAGTGGAATTGGGACATTACATATGTGAAAACGCTCGTTTCTTATGTGAAATTTAGAATTTTCACGTATGAAATTTAAGTTTTATATTATTTTTAGCTGTATAATTAGAGGTTTATAAGTAAAAATTAATTCACATATATTATTATTTTATTTATGGAAGTGGAATTTTCCATGTGCAATCTGACATTTTTGTAAGAGCCCCTAAATACTTGTATTACTCGCGCATTCAGTACTCAGTACATACCGTACTGCATTTTTTTGATTGCCACATGAGTTGTCAGTTGCTACATACTGTCAGTTGCCACTTGCCATTTGTTTTTATCAGAATAAACATAGCCTTCGAACCAAGTGTTTTTCTTACTAAAACAAGCAATTTCGCATGCGTTTCATAATATTGTTTTGGTCGTGTTTTCTACATTTTGTATTTGTATTTCTACAGCATAAATTATAACATTGATTATGACTTTTTCATTTTCAACGTTACGACTTCACATTCAATATGATGTAAAAACTCATATTTGCTCAGCTTTTGAATGTTAGGCGATTTCACAATTTTTAATTAATTAAATAAATAATAAAGATCGACAATAGTTGGGAAGATATTTATCCACTCACGATGCTCCATCCGCAACTTAATATTACAGCATTACGAGTGTCAGTAAGAAATTACACATTTTATCTCCTATGTTGTTTGTGAGTTACGTTTTGGCATTCTTTGTACGCAGATGATGACGTTTATCTTGCTGAAGAAGATTTGAGAAATGAATATGTTCTCAACGATCATGGTGTGGTTTACAGAGGCTGGTCGCGAAGAGCAGGTCCAAATCCAGCCCGTTGGAACTTCGGTCAAGTATGCTAAACAAAATACTACTATTTCCGAACACCATGTACTGCTAAGGTCATGCACATCAAGCATACATGTTTGGTATTATTTTTTATAATGCATCTTCTTGAATGCCCCGCCCATATTGCTTTATATATTGCATTTTTCTTCGACGATTTTACACTGAGTATAGTAATGTCTGTACAAGTGAAAGCGTCATACTGCCTCAATTCGGTCGCCAATTAAAACATGTTTATTTGATTTTAAAACCTCGCTTTTACGTCTATCAAACAATAGGAACTGGATGCTACATTTACAAACGCCAAATGTGCGAAAAACGTTAGCATGCAAAACATGAAAAAACGGTATAAAATTTACGCTGGAGATTTCCATAAAAAAAATCTTCCAACATTTAGTTCTACCGAGTGCGACTCCCAAAACCCGGATATTTACCCAAACATGAAGGATTTTCATACAGTAGTTCATGGGTGCTTTCAATTTTTCACGGTATGAACCTGTACTGAATTGCTTTCGCTGTACGAGAACTGTACACGATTAGCCATGTTTGGAGCTGTCCGCAAAGCGATAATATGTTAGGGACCATTCGTTATTTATGACGGGGTTGGGCAAGCAAAACTCAAGTAACAACTAAAGAGAAACATAACAAAAATTTATGGCAAATTGATGCATGTTGGGTATTTGCGCATTGCATTTTAGGTATATCTGTTAATTAAAATTAAGAATTTTGCAAGCCACATGAATTAAATTTGCTACCTTGCTTGCTCCGAGCAGTAGCAATAATCGTTACAAGTCAAATTTTCCCCCACTATAATAAAATAACTGGACCCCCTTTCTAACCCAATATTTTTAGGTGTCCCCTCTTTTTCAGTCAAAAATACCTGATGACCTACCCCCTCTTTTGCCACTCTACCCCTGTCATAAATAATGAATGGTCCCTTATATTATATAGGTGGTTGCTTTGATTTTTAAATCGCAGCTTGAAAGAGCATCACAAAATTAGTAATATTCCAAAGTTTTGTTGCAGAATCTTGTAAAATGCGGATAATATAGCCTTGCAAAGTTTGCCGTTTTTCAGTCATTTTGTATTACAAACGGGAAATTGACATCCGATTCGGGTGTTGGGGCTGCAATTTCCCGTTTAATTGTAATGCAAAATGACTGAAAATTGCAAACTTCTTAAGGCTCTATTTTCCTCATTTCACAACATTTCGAAACGAAACTTTGGAATATTACTAATTTTGTGATGCTCTTTCAAGCTGTGATGAAATATTTGTCTAGACTTGCATAGATCAAAATTTTGGTTATAAGGGGAAGGTCTATTGATATCGGTGTTTAAAGTTGACTTACAAATTTCCCCAGTGAAATGGTTGAACACCATTATATTTCTCGGCCAACAAGATTACTTTTTCGTAGCGCAATTTGTTATTTTGTAGGCAGTTAATGTACAGCCACAATGGGAATAAAGTTTCCCTCGAACAGGGCCTATTCTAAGGAAATTACAATACTGCACACTTCAGAGCAGGTGTTATTAATGACGTCACTTCGCGACGGGGAGAAGAGAAATTTTTAAAAATGTTTCAAATTAATTTCATTTTGATGCAAAGGCAACGTGGAATTCTCAACTTTGCATTGCATCTACTTTACTCCTTCGGCATATCTAATACAAAGTTGAAATTTATTTTCAAATTTCACATTCCAATACTCCACACTTTTGCATTCAATACCGCACGCTTTTTATTCAATACTGCACAAAGTGTGCAATAAAATAGGCCCTGCCCTCGGAAGGAAAGCAAGAGAAGCAAGAAACAAGGAAGAACGTAACATACAACCAAAATTATAAAGAGATACCTAACGAACATTATACAATACTTATTCATTATAGTTTGAGTCAAATATCCTGGACTGTGTGCTGTATCTGTTAGAAAATGATCGACGAATTAAGAAAAAACCTCTCAAATCTCTTCATATGAGAAGCAGTGCTGTGTGGGTGTCCAGAATTCTTTCCGCCATGGTAAGATTATATTTTACCAAAGTATGATATCACACATGATTAACGCTATGTTATTCCACTTATATCAATTAAAATTAATTCATAAATGAGAAAATATGTATAAACGTTTTATAGACACTTTTCTGGCCGGATCCAGCAATAATTATAATCTAATATGCTGATAAGTTGACAGAGCGCATATGGCAATATAAATTAAGTTTGTCTTATTTAAAATGATATGTAAACTACCTGTACAATTATTCAGTATCTTACTTGGTTTTCGAAATAAATCGACATAGTTTGGTGAAAAGCAGCATGCATTCCCCGATCTTGGATATGCATTGCATATGCATACGTCACAAGTAGGGTAAAACGCGAAATATTTATCTTGCAAACCACATGTCATTATCAATATGAAACTTGATTTTCCGAGGCTTTTATGGTACTCAATTAACTCACAACATTTTAGGAAACTTTTCGACAAAATTTAGTCTTGCATGTACAAGCTTCAACAAGCTAACCCTGCTTGTGACGTCATCAAAAACTCAGTTATTGATTATTGCCATATTACTTTAACCTACCTTTAAATGTTAATGAATAGAAATGTTTGGTGTATATAACAAATGCTTTATGGTAGACTGAATAATGCTCAACAGTGACGAACACAATTTTTTTGTATAGACATGTATCTCATTAATTTTGAAACTTGCATTATACACGTGATTAGATTAATTCGCAAGACGATGATGGTGTATTAATGGGCAATTGGTCGGCAAATTATGAAGGTGGAAGCTCACCAACGTTTTGGAATGGCAGTGTGAAAATACTTCAAGAATATTACGAAACAAAAAAGCCTGTTAGATATGGTCAATGTTGGGTATTTTCTGGTGTTTTGACGACAGCGCTCAGAGCAATTGGTATTCCAGCGAGAAGTGTGACTAACTACAATAGCGCACACGACACAGACAACACAATGACTGTTGATACATTTATTGATGAAGAAGGAGAAAGCGTTGAAGGTCTTAATAATGATAGTACTTGGTGAGTAATAAAATGACAGAATGGCGGCGTCCATTATGAATCAAAACGCACCTCAAAAATGTCTTCTGGATTGTCTATTGCTGAATAAACATTTCAAAACATTTTACGAAGCATTTCAAGTTAAATTTTACATTAAATCAAAGCTCACAAAATATAACCTACCCACAGTATATATTTCGGAAATTTATTGTTGTATAATTAGGAGTACTAATCTTTCAACTATTTTGCCGCTTTGTACAAAAAATATAAAAAATTAAAAATTATCGTGTTGTCATGGCAACACTTGAACGCGAGCTTGCGTTCAGTGTAGGCGATTCCATAATACTTAATATACAATTACTTTATGGTTTCCGTGTTTGGATGGCCTGATCCAAACACGCGGGAATGTTGCGAGAGTTAAGAAAAGCGAGCGAAAGCACGAGCCGAAGGCGAGTGATTTTGCCCGCTTTTCTTAACTCGAGCAACATTCCCAAGTGTTTAGATCAGGCCATCCAAACACGGAAACTATAATTGTTTTATAAAATAACAACAACACGATAGTCTTCCGTGTTTGGATGGCCTGATCCAAACACGGGTTTCGACCAATCAGAACACGCGTTATATACATGTTATTTTATAATGCTAATTGAATGTTTGGAAAATTTAGGCGAGGGCTTGCTAGCCTGCTCACAGGCCGTTGTCAGGCGGAGAAGGGGAAGAGGAACGGCCTGCGACCTTTATTAGTAAAAAGTCGATTTATGCGTACGGAGCATACGCAAAATTCCCATTGGTCAGAAGTGCCCCATGAGTTAATATCGTGCAAATATTTAACTCGTATGACATTTCGCAATGTAATTTTAAAGCTGGCATGCAATCAGTGGCGTATAAAACCATGACTTTGTTTATCTCTTCGAAGAAGTAACTGAATGTATTTGAGAAACCTTTCAATTTAAATTAACGTTGAAGGATGAGCGAAGGTTAGCAATATTAACTGTACTTCCAACGGGATTTGATAAAAGTTTACATGTAATATACCGATACTTTGTCTTTGTCAGCTAGAATAATAAACCTTTTCCAAAGAAGTACAAGGGAAAACTTCGACGTATGCCTTGCTGATCTTTGCAGAGAGAGTAAAATAAGTCTAGTTCAGGCTGACAATTTATCTAACCGCGTTTGCATCACTTGCGGTTTCAAACGTTGAACAACTTAAGGTTAGCCCAGCGAGACGTTCGTTGAGACACAGGCAGTGAATCAGCTAGTATAAAGCAGTTGATTGTCAAATGGCTCCGAACATTTCTCCCAAATACTTCCCTGTCAACCCAAGGCTTTCTGCCTAAACAATCTGGTCTTGAATAAGTCAAGATAATGGACTCGAGGAAAGTCGTTCTTAGAACACCTGGCCAATTTGAATTTACACCTGGAAATTTTGCAATAGTCGTTTGCGTGTTTTTTGACCGAAGTCCGCCCTCTCTTTGAGACTTTATTTTTGGGAGTCTCAACTAGTGACATATATTATTACAACAAGAGCTTTTTACAAAAAAATGTAGTTATTAAACACGGCAGAATCGATGCCACGGCCACGGGTTTTCAAATTGTCTATTGTCTATTGAGTTAATTGTATAATTGAGCAAATGACAGACTTCACGCAATAATGATTAATGTTGTTTTTTAGCCTGCTATTGTTCGACACTTTTAATAAATAGTGTTTGTTACTTTGTTCAAAACCTAAATACGTTTCCTTAAATCTTACAGTTATATTTTGGATATAAATATATAAAATACATTAACTAATAGAGTAAAATTTTACGTCTCTGTAGTATAGTTACATAATTTAAAACGGCAATGTACGAACAAGACAGCAATATACAAACGGGACTATGTTTTAAATATTAGAACACTTTAGGGAAAAAACGACCATGAATTATTTTTGATTAAAGTTTAGACCTTGGAATCCTAGTGAAAGATACACGCGTAAAATTGCGCGAGAAACTGTTTGTTGTTGTTAATAACCTCTGGTAATCTAATTAACAAAACTTGCTTTGATTGGCTACTATTTACCGGATATTCAATTATCTCAAAGGGGGCGTATTGAAAAAATATCAATAAAAGTCGCAGGCTCTATATAATAGAGCCTGTGAGCAGGCTAAGGGCTTGCTGAATGCATGTATTTCTAGTTTTTAAAATTACTTCGCCAATGAACTCATAAGATGGGTCGTTCTTTAAGTACGATAAAACATTTGCATCCGATCTGTATCTGATGTACAAACTCTCCCCTTCGACTCGAGTTTGTATATCAGATACAAGATCGGCTGCTCATGTTTTATCTATAACAATGACTCGCACAGCTATTCGTATTTTAACTAGTACTTATAAAACATTATTAACTAGAGGGCACTCAGAGACTGCATACCTCCGCCCGTTACTCGGAAGTGAAACGCAACCTTGGAATTTCCTAAGAAATCCACTTTATAATTCTTAAGCATAAAAGATTTCAGGCCCCCGCGAATTGAAATCGAATTGCTAATAGAACATATTACTGTTGTTGTACTGTACAGTACTTGTAAAATAAAAACTTATTAAGTGTCATTAAATAAATGCATAAATTTTGCTTTATTCACTCGCGCGTGCAGTAATTTTCACAGTTGTGCTATTTTAAATTCCCAGGCAGCTAAAATCTTTTGTCTTTAAAACAATGTCGATTTCTTGGGAAATTCCGAGGTTGCGTTCTTTTTATACCCCCTGTATAACCTGAGTATCAGGCCGTACTTTTTAGGGCACAGGCACGCCTGATCGTGGGCGAAGGGGAGAAAAGTACGGCCTGACACAAAAGTGGCATTTTGCCTGGTTGTTCAGTCCAGAATCTGGACTGAGCGCTGATTGGCCGATTAGACAAACGATTTTTAAATCTGTCATTTGATTGGCTGGTGCTAATTAGATTATACTTTGTGCTATTGTTGTTGATATATTTTATAACGATCACAATTCACAACTACAATTATAGCCGGCCCACTAAACGGCTGAATTTAAATTAAAACTGCAGTAAAATTAGAAAATAATCGCAAATTAGCGAAATATATTGCAAATGTAGCTTATATTAAATCGCCATCAGATTGCACTATCGACTGACGTATAGTTATAAAGTATACTTTATAATTATACGTCAGTTTGTTGATAAATACGGCAAGCGCCATGTAAAGCTCATTGTAGTCACTGAAACCTCTGCGGAGGAGAGAGCAATCGGTTGGCGATTTAATATAAGCTACATTTGCAATATATTTCGCTAATTTGTGATTATTTTTGTTAATTTTATAAGTTCATTGCAGTTTTAATTTAAATTCAGCCGTTTAGTGGGCTGCCTATGCTATAATTAGATTGTTGTTGTCGTTGCGTGAAATTTAAATTTCTCCTGCGACATTTTGATTGGATACTAAATATAAACTTTGCTGTGGGCGGAAAGCGATCAGGTTAAGTTTTGTGTCAGGCTCTATTTGTAAAATAGAGCCTGATACTCAGGTTACCCCCTGTATTGAGGTAATCTAATGTTGTTAGAATTTGAATGGACTGGCACTTTGCTGAACGTAATAATGCGTAACTCCGTAAGCCTTGTAGTTTAGACATTGAATTTCGGTCGCGTGAAATGCAACTAAGACAATAGATAATGAAGGCCGAAGCTTAATAAAGTTTATCTCATTATTGTCTTAGCACTGAGTGCATAAATTATACACGTCCTAATTACGCATTCAGTAATATTTTTTGTTAATTGACCGGGAAAAGCAAGACAAAATTTTGTTCATTTCTCGTTCAATTTTTAACCAAATTCAAACAAATTTTAATCTGTTCTTCGTTAGCCGATGGGAAATGCATTCGAAAAATTTCGTACGGATATGTTTGGTATTTCTTGAGTTATCGTGCTCACAGACAAACACACACACACATACACACACACACACACACACACACACACACACACACACATACACACACACACGCACGTACAAACCCAGATGATTACATAACCTCCTGGCGGAGGTAATAATTCATGAGCCTTTTGGCAAATCATGTGAACCATAATTTGTCACGTGAACTGGCTTTATACCATGCAGATAAAACTCATTTTCACTAGCGTATACTTTATATAAAACCTATCCTATAGTTAGTATATATTCCTTATATATAAAGAATACTAATGAAACGGCATATAGTTGTGTTTTAAATCATTCAATGACATTTAAAGCTCTAATAGTCGTGTTTTATCCTATCTAAAATGCTCGCGCTGCGCATTTGCAAAATATGATACAACACTCCTACGCGTACTTTAAATAGTATACACCTGAAGATCTGCAAAATCCCTAAAAGTTTTGTCAATGTTTTTTATCAATATCCATAGTCAAGCGATTTGAAGATCGTGTTCAACAATTATCTCATTCAAACTCGTGTCTGATGAAACTCGTTGTCACCTGTGACCTAAAGTTTTTATTCGTGACTTGTCATTGATGAAGAAATTTTTTACCGAATAAAAGCGTGTAGAAAGTCATGTTATTTGTGCATACACTTTAACATTGCACATTGCAAAATCAAGCCATTATCTGTAAATATAAATACAAACAGAAATTTCTGTCATTACAACATACTGTATGAGTACACTTGTCTGTAAACACCGTACATTTTATCCCCAAGGAATTTTCATGTATGGAATGAAATCTGGACAAAACGTGATGATCTTCCTGGGAACAAATACGATGGTTGGCAGGCAGTGGATGCGACACCTCAAGAGAAAAGTTCTCAACTCTACCAAATGGGTCCCGCTCCACTGACTGCAGTAAAAGATGGAGAAGTGTATGCTGGGTTTGATACAGGTTTCGTTTTCTCTGAAGTTAATGCAGATACTGTGACGTGGGTGGTCAAAAAAGATAAATATGATGAATATAAAATGCAAAGTATGTATGTTAATATATTTCTTTTATATTCTTGATATTTTATTTTTTATTGTTTCCTTACGTACATAAGTTTGCTGTCTATAATAATGTAAATAAAAAATTGTGTAGTATAGTTTCTCGTGCAATTTAGGAAAACAAACACTTGTGTGAGACAAATTTAATGGTTTAATAATGTAGACTACCCAATTCTGATTCGCCAACGGCGGTGCAATTTCATTGTAATACAGTATAAAACTAGAGGGCACTCAGAGACTGCATACCTCCGCCTACGCGCAAAATATTGAAGTAATCTATTGTTATTAGAATTTGAATGGCTGGTGCATATATTATGCACGTCCTAATTACGCATTCAGTATAAAGTTTTATTTAATTGACCGGGAAAAGCAAGACAAACTTTTGTTATTTCTCATTCAATTTTTAACCAAATTCAACCAAATTGTAATCAGTTCTTCCTTAGCCGATGGGAAATGCACTCACAAATTTCGAACGGATATGTTTGGTATTTCATGAGTTATCGTGCTCACAGACAAACACACACACATACACACACACATACACACACACATACACGCACACATACAAACCCAGATGATTACATAACCTCCTGGCGGAGGTAAAAATGTACTTCATTGCCAAAAAAGGTAATACGTGGCAACTGCACGATTTACGTCTGACAATAGAACTTAACTTTGACATCAAGTAAATCACTTACAATTATTTCGCATGTGTTGCAGGTATGCACGTGATTATGAATTTATTCTGCATATAATTTCTCATTAATTTCTTGTCCTTTAGACAATTTTTATTGCGATTTTAGTCCTCAATTGCACTCGAAATCATACTATTACCTATATAGAATTGAATAATTAATTTACGCCTTACATGATCTTAGAAACTGTCAAACAAGTGAAAGACAGAGTTGGTAAATACATCAGTACTAAAATGGTTGGCGGTTGGCAAAGAGAAGATGTCACTCATCTTTACAAATATGGCGAGGGGACAAAGGAAGAAAGAAAAGCATTTGAAACTGCCTTTAGTTTTGGGCAAGGAGCTAAAGAATGGGCTGGTCATTTGAATGTTGAGGAGGAGGGCGAAGATTTAGTTCTTGGTATGTTTTAATGAACATATAGTCGTTTATCCCTTACCACTTTCTCACCCAAATTGATTATGTGGACGATGTTAATGTTTAGGTGCAAGCATGGTTTGCTAAAACAAAAACCATATTTTATGCTCAATAATTTCAAGATAATATTTATTATAATATCATAGTAATATATTAGTGTTATGTCAAAACTCTTTTTTCCAATAATTTAAGAAAATCACTCAGTTTTAGATGCCAATTTTATTAAGTAATATTTTGTCGTTGTTTCATAACTGCTTTTGAATTTATCTCGTCTTTAGTGCGAAATAAAGTAAAAATTTATTTCCTACACGGTACGTTTAAACCAGCTCCATAGTAATGTAAATTTAAAGTAACGCATAGAAAACCGTGATTTCTTGATTTTAATGAGCCATCTTCAAAATGCTCCAACATTTTTTGTTTGTTTTGGTAATATGCTTATTCATCTCAGGAGCGTTTTATAATATAGTAATAATAATTGCGTTTTAAAATTTTAATTTTCCAATCTCAGTCTCATATAAAATGATATTTTTCGTATACCAAGCACTGAAATATTAAAAAATGACCAACCGTCAGAAAGCTGAATGGCTAAACTTTAAAATACATGTAAACAGATATAAATTTTTCAAAATTTACATTTTTGCACCCGGAACAGGGATAAATGCGTTTACATGAATCAACTTGTTACTTGTATACACATATTTGTTTGCTATAGTTTTGCTAGTTGCATTTAAACTAATCACTATTATGAAGATTATGTACCATAGAACATTTAATTTTTCTTTGTTATAGAATTGAGCACGAAGGAAGAAGATCTCCGTGTGGGCAAGCCTGTCACGTGTGTCATGAATGTGAAGAATAAATCCATGAAATCTGTAACTGTTAACTTGACTGGTGTTATCAGTTCCATCAGATACACTGGAGATGTTTGGTCACTTGTCAAGAAGGAGAAGTTTGAAAAAGTAGAGATTGGTAGTGGAAGTAGTAAGTTACAAATATTGTAAAAAACAAAACGTAACTACTACCCAAGAAAATCGAACATCTAGTTAAAACGCTGACGAAATGAATCAAATGTCAAAATTGTCCCAGTTAGAATATATAAAAAACATATTCATGATAAGATCAATTGTAGGTGCAAATTTTGAAAGGGAATGTATATAATTTTGAAAAATAATACTTGCAGGCTCTCACGCATTTTTTCAATGATCAGAACTTGTCAAACTTGCTTAATTAATTGTTGCATGCATGCCCTGGAATTCAGCCTTACTATTGGAAATCACCCACAACACCATCTCCTTGATCGATCATTCGGTAATAGTATTCTGTGATTTACCGCTATTTTACCTCTTTCCCTTTTAGCTGTAGTAAGGGAAATAAAGTTGGAACCTGATGAGTACATAAGTAATCTAACAGATCTTAACTGTTTAAAGTTCATTTCGATTGCTAAAGTTTTGGAAAACAAGAAACTTTATGTTGATGAAACCAAGTTTCAACTGTTCAATCAGGATTCCATCCAGATCAAGGTCAGTCAATGTTACCTAAATGTTTGCGTCACTGTGTTATAACATGCCATGAATAGATCATGTTTTCCAAGCACATGCTGAACGTTTTTAGTAAACAAAGAGGATTTGCCAAAACTGTCAGTATAGTCAATTGTCCTTGTGGTCGTTGTTATGCCATTGTTCTTATGTCGTTATTGTTGTTACTGGGGCAACATTACTATTGGCGTTGTCTCTGTTGCTGTGGCTTTGAGTTCAGCCATATAACATTCTTTGGCCGGAGAGTGCACGTTTGTTTGTTAATATGTTTCATCCTGACAGCGCATCAGCCTCTATTTCTCTAAAATACAAGTTGCAGTTACTCCTATGAATAAACCAGTATAAATGGATCATTGATTGTGATATCTGTAATTGACAAAAAATTGCCCGTTAATTTGGTTATGTAGTTTAACAAATCACCACTTCAAGTTGGAGAAGAGACCGAAGTTGAGGTATCGTTTACAAACCCTCTACCAATAAAGTTGTCTTACATCAAAATCAGTATTGAAGGAGCAGGGTTAGCATACTTGGATACAAAAACGTACAGGTAAAGTAGTTTAAGTTATCCTATTAGTGTCTTATAACACAGTATAAACCGAATTAAAATAACTTTCGAGATGCTTGGGTTTTGAAAGCCAGCAAGAGGAAGACTAAAAGCTCAAAATAAATGACACTACCTCGACTTCATTTTGGACAGTCAAACTTGCTTATCTCAACTTAGACCCAACTGTATTTACAGTTAAAGTATTTTGGTCAATTGAAATTGCGCCAGCTGAAAATTATATGCAATTTCAGACCTACAGTATCCAGGAGCTGTTGCAAAACTACTGCAGGCTTTCTGACATGAATGGAACTTGCGACCCTGCGATTCTGGTGCAACGCCACAATCAATTCAGCAACTGGGTATACATGCAGTAGTTGTCAAGCTTCAACCACAAGTTCTTATAGGTTTATTTTTAGTTCTCTTAGTTTAAAATTGACTACGATCAGAAACAACTATGTTGCAATAGAAACACCAGGCGGAAAACGAATTCTAGTTAAAAATATTATTGCCCAGCAAATAACTCGTAAAAGAGGCATATTCAAAAAACATTTGGAATTTAAAAAAAAAATTATTGAGTAACGTTTCGTCACATTACAAGCGACATCATCAGACTAAATACAGTTAAGCTATTTCATCTATTTTATAGCAAATTTTGAAAAAATATATGATATACAATTACAAACGGTTAAAAAGTTAAAATTAGAAATATACAATGTTCATGGTATATTGACATGTACAAGATATATACTGAGATTAGTGAAAGATATAGATTAAAAAAGGAATGTCAAGTGGTTAGCGTCGGTGTTAAAAGATGTTAGCAAATTAACAGAAGAAAATACCTAATTAGAAGAGTGTTAACGGAAAGGATCACGGACATTATTATTAAGCCATGGTTTAGTTTGAGCAATTAGCAAGCTTTCTTTAATAAGAATATCATGGTTAGAATTAGCTGAAGTAACAATTTTAAAACCACTTGGTTCAATTGGATGACCGGCTTGTCTAGAATGATCCGAAATACTAGATTTTGACACACACGAAAGAGGATTGCCAGTCAGAGCCGAAATTCCGCAATGCTCGGAGATTCGTGTGTACTGTATAAATGTCGGCATGTTTTGCCCAAATACAATGCGTTACAGCATTGACACTCAAATTGATACACGACATGAGATCTCAGATTAAGAGAAATACGATCTTTGAAATGGAAAAAATTAGACAAACGGCATATTGGTTTAAAAATCACACGTAGTTGTACTTGAGGAAAAGCCGAGGAAATGTCTATGCGCATCGATACGCATCTATCTATGAACAATTTTGGGTAACCATTTTGAAGTAGTAACTTTTTGAATTTTTCAAGTTCAGCGTGAAAAATTTTATAGGAGGAGCAGATGTTGAAACAACGAAACAAAAGAGGAGAAAATTAAACCTTTTTTGTAAGCAGTGGGTAACAACTTTCAAAATTTGTAAAAAGACCAGTAAAAGTTGGTTTTCGATTTTCTGATGTTTCAAATTTACCATTAACACGTTTAATACTGATATCCAGAAAAGGCAGAGTTTTATTATCAGTTTCAATTTCAAAAGTAAATTTAATGTTTGGATGTTTCGAGTTAAGGTAATCAAGGAAAGGAACAATATGATCACGTGAGTTAAACAATGCAAACGAGTCATCAATCCATATGCTTGAGGTGATCGCGTATCACGATGTGATTCTGTTTAGTAATTATTGTTAATAATCGTTTTGTAATTTGACACTGATTCGGTTATCTTCATCTCGGCCCAAAGTTTTTACTGGTGTTCGAGCGGGGTTCTTCTGTATATATCTGAGTGAACCGTACCTACTGTATAAAGGCTGGTATACACTGTCAAAGTTTCTGTCATTACTGTGGGAATTTTTCCTAGGTAAATATTCTAAGTTTTGAAAAATTTGTAAAAAATCTTCGAAGAAACTGATTCAGTATCTAACACTGTTTTTAATTAATCTTTTAATGATCATTAGAGAATTTTTTACTTTTAGTAAAAGCCTTCAGTATGATAAAACACAGACTGCGAAGTTCAAATTTACACCACGGAAGCCAGGAAAGCGCACATTACTTGTTGATGTGGATACAACACAGGTGAAAGATTTCAAAGCTGCTGCTGATGTTGAAGTTCTGCCTTTGAAAGATTTTGGCAGAAAGAATTAAATAAGACACAAATTTTATAATTGTTTTATTAGTGTTTTTTATTAGCAGTTAAACCATATAGTATAGACTGATTGTAATAATTAAGATATCTACTGATCTAACAGGATGACTGCATAGCTAGTATTGGTACGATAGAATGAAGCCAGTGAGTTAAACAATGATAGCAAAAAATCCGTCACTCTAAGCGACCTTAAGAAATAAATAACTTTTATTGAGGTTGCTTATCGGCAATATATTTGAGACTTTGAAAAAAGATTCCTATCGTTGGCAACGGGGTGGAGTGCACAAAATGCACTGAACAGAAAAATTGAAAAGGCGAGTTCCAACTTTTAAGAAATAGGAGTCGAAAAGTGTGCATGCTGTCCATTGCAGTAGCGCATTAGTCCTTGCGGCTTGTGCGATCTTTAAGGATAATTGCTGTCTCTGCGAGCTCGAATGTATTAGGGGTATATTTTACTCTTGCCGCTATCATGTTGTCTGCTATGGTTGCATCAATCGTGTAACAAGATGCTTTCCACACAAGACATTCCTGACTGGTAAGACGGGTTTTTAGTTATTATTAATTAAGGTATATGATAAATTTTAGTCCGTCGCAGATGTATGCATTTTAGTTTTTAAGTGCCCAAATGATTTAGTTCCAGTATATCTAAATGATTATTTTGTGAGGAACCGTAGTGTCCGTTATCCACAAATATAACACTAGATGAAAAAATGATGCACATCTTCCGAAACCAAAGCTTATTCTAGGCAAAATAACTTTTAGATTTTCTGGAACATTACTCTATATAATATATTTCTAAATAGATAAAGATTGCTACAACCTTGTCCAGCTTTAGTTAAGCATCTGATCCAGAAACATTGCTTCTAGGCTAATATTAGCATAATATTGATATTGTGATCATACTTTGAATTTTAATCGTAAATAATTGTAGATGATATTTTTGAATGAAATGGTAGATGATGGATTAGTTTTTGTTGCATGCCTATATATGGGCATGCAACTTTCATATAGCTCTAAATTTCGTGTCGCGGTGTACGGGTGGTGGTAAATCACGTGACAGTTCGTAAAATACGACAAATACCGAGTCAGTCCGACGAGCAATTTCATGTGATGTGAAAGTTGAAACTTTAATATGCACGCTTTTGTTCACGGCTTTCGTCGAGGAAACGCAAAGAAAATATTCAGTTTTCGTCGAAAATTTACGTAATTTAGCGCCTTTAATAGAAAAATAGATCGAGGTAGGTAAAGCTTTGCTGTTTTTAATTTAGCTTATATTCTGTTATTTGTTATTATTTTGGCGCCGTTGTGCTCGCACTGATTATTTATTTATCAATTATCAGGCGTTTATGTTTGTGAAAGGCCACGCTATGAAACGAAGCCATTGTGCTAGCACTGATTATATTGTGTGTAAAACTTCAAATTTCAAAACTACATCACATTCTGTAAATATTAACATGAACTATTGTCTACTGAAATTTAAATCAACGAAATGTCGAAATAGCATTCTACTTCCATTATTTTAATCATAGTCGAGATCATAGTTTAATAATTATTTTCAATCATTATAGTAATTCACGGTTTCCACGTTTTTTTATACTTTCAGTAAGCCACAATAAAGCTAAATTTGTAGGGAAATATAAACATTTTTTACTTCGAATAGTCAATCAGTGATA